>JAQJVL010001110.1:0-142500 GCA_035578905.1 Stictocephala bisonia
ACGATTTTCTGTGAAAACTTAGCTGCGGTTCATATGGCTAAAGTAAAAACGAAATTTAACAAACCCATATATGTAGGTGCGTGTGTTCTCGACGTATCAAAGTTGATGATGTACAAATTCCATTATAATGTAATGAAAAAACGTTACGGCGATAAAATATCATTGCAATATACAGACACAGATTCTCTTACGTACAAGATAGAAACAAGTGATTTTTATCAGGACATGCAAAGTATGATTAAATATTTTGACACTAGTGATTATGCAGAAAACAATCCGTATGGTATGCCCCGAGTTAACAAAAAAATATTGGGCAAAATGAAAGACGAACTAAAGGGTTCTATCATGCGAGAATTCGTCGGGCTTAGATCCAAAATGTACGCGTATCAATTAGAAGACGAAGAAAAGAATGACGAAAAAAATAAAGTAGATAAATTGAAAACCTCCAAACGATCTAAAGGGGTTAAAAAGTCTGTTGTGGAAAATGAGATATCATTTACAGATTACAAAGAGTGTCTGTTCAAAGGGGAAACTAAATACACATCTATGAACATGATACGTAGTTCTAGACATGAACTATTCAGTGTTGAGCTATTCAAATCATCACTGAGTAGTAAAGATGACAAACGCTACATATTAGAAGATGGGATCAAATCACTACCCTGGGGACATTATAAAACACCACACTTATAAGTACCCATCTGGAATGGATATCAAAGTGTATGTTAAGGAACGGCAAACACAACATTTTCAACCATGAAAAATTATCAATCCAAGCAAACTGTGAAATTATCAATCTAACCAAATTATGAAATTATCAATCTAAAATTTACGGTGGATTATCCACCCTAGATAATACTGGGCCAGGAACGGCAAAACCCTACTACTGTTCTTCAACAACTTTGTGTGTAGTCATCACAATGTAGTGGGCAGACATATTGCCTCCTCACGTCAGAGGTACATTCTCTAAAGTTATGTATGTGCTGCTTGCCCCAGTTAATGAAGAGGACTGTTAGTGTAGACCCTTGCCATCAGAGATAAACCCACAGGAGTAGTATATTGTTCTTCAACAACTATGTGTGTAGTCATCACAATGTAGTGGGCAGACATATTGCCTCCTCCCCTCAGAGGTACATTCTCTAAAGTTATGTATGTGCTGCTCGCCCCAGTTAATGAAGAGGACTGTTAGTGTAGACCCCTGCCATCAGAGATAAACCCACAGGGGTAGTATATTGTTCTTCAACAACTATGTGTGTAGTCATCACAATGTAGTGGGCAGACAAATTGCCCCCTCCCCTCAGAGGTACATTCTCTAAAGTTATGTATGTGCTGCTCGCCCCAGTTAATGAAGAGGACTGTTAGTGTAGACCCTTGCCATCAGAGATAAACCCACAGGAGTAGTATATTGTTCTTCAACAACTATGTGTGTAGTTATCACAATGTAGTGGGCAGACATATTGCCCCCTCCCCTCAGAGGTACATTCTCTAAAGTTATGTATGTGCTGCTCGCCCCAGTTAATGAAGAGGACTGTTAGTGTAGACCCTTGCCACCAGAGATAAACCCACAGGAGTAGTATATTGTTCTTTAACAACTATGTGTGTAGTTATCACAATGTAGTGCGCAGACATATTGCCCCCTCACGTCAGAGGTACATTCTTTAAAGTTATGTATATGCTGCTTGCCCCAGTTAATGAAAAGGACTGTTAGTGTAGACCCTTGCCATCAGAGATAAACCCACAGGAGTAGTATATTGTTCTTCAACAACTATGTGTGTAGTCATCACAATGTAGTGGGCAGACATATTGCCCCCTCCCCTTAAAGGTACATTCTCTAAAGTTATGTATGTGCTGCTCGCCCCAGTTAATGAAGAGGACTGTTAGTGTAGACCCTTGCCATCAGAGATAAACCCACAGGAGTAGTATATTGTTCTTCAACAACTATGTGTGAAGTCATCACAATGTAGTGGGCATACATATTGCCCCCTCCCCTCAGAGGTACATTCTCTAAAGTTATGTATGTGCTGCTTGCCCCAGTTAATGAAGATAACTGTTAGTGTAGACCCTTGCCATCAGAGATAAACCCACAGGAGTAGTATATTGTTCTTCAACAACTATGTGTGTAGTCATCACAATGTAGTGGGCAGACATATTGCCTCCTCACGTCAGAGGTACATTCTCTAAAGTTATGTATGTGCTGCTCGCCCCAGTTAATGAAGAGGACTGTTAGTGTAGACCCATGCCATCAGAGATAAACCCACAGGAGTAGTATATTGTTCTTCAACAACTATGTGTGTAGTCATCACAATGTAGTGGGCAGACATATTGCCTCCTCACGTCAGAGGTACATTCTCTAAAGTTATGTATGTGCTGCTCACCCCAGTTAATGAAGAGAACTGTTAGTGTAGACCCATGCCATCAGACATAAACCCACAGGAGTAGTATATTTTTCTTCAACAACTATGTGTGTAGTCATCACAATGTTGTGGGCAGACATATTGCCCCCTCCCCTCAGAGGTACATTTTCTAAAGTTATGTATGTGCAGCTTGCCCCAGTTAATGAAGAGGACTATTAGTGTAGATCCTGGCCATCAGAGATAAACCCACAGGAGTAGTATATTTTTCTTCAACAACTATGTGTGTAGTCATCACAACGTAATGGGCAGACATATTGCCTCCTTACGTCAGAGGTACATTCCCTGAAGTAATAATGTATGTGCTGTTCGCCCCATTTAATGAAGAGAACTATTAATGTAGACAATTGCCGTTAGAAATAAACGAACGGGAGTAGTATATTGCTATCAAACAGCTACGTATGTGTCCGAAGAATGTAGACCCTTACCGTCAGAAATGAACGCACGGGAGTAGTATATTGTTATCAAACATCTACGTATGTGTCCGAAGAATGTAGACCCTTACCGTCAGAAATGAACGCACGGGAGTAGTATATTGTTATCAAACAGCTACGTATGTGTCCGAAGAATGTAGACCCTTACCGTCAGAAATGAACGCACGGGAGTAGTATATTGTTATCAAACAGCTACGTATGTGTCCGAAGAATGTAGACCCTTACCGTCAGAAATAAACGCACGGGAGTAGTATATTGTTATCAAACAGCTACGTATGTGTCCGAAGAATGTAGACCCTTACCGTCAGAAATGAACGCGCGGAAGTAGTATATTGTTATCAAACAGCTACGTATGTGTCCGAAGAATGTAGACCCTTACCTTCAGAAATGAACGCACGGGAGTAGTATATTGTTATCAAACAGTTACGTATGTGTCCGAAGAATGTAGACCCTTACCGTCAGAAATGAACGCAGCGGAGTAGTATATTGTTATCAAACAGCTACGTATGTGTCCGAAGAATGTAGACCCTTACCATCAGAAATGAACGCACGGGAGTAGTATATTGTTATCAAACAGTTACGTATGTGTCCGAAGAATGTAGACCCTTACCGTCAGAAATGAACGCAGCGGAGTAGTATATTGTTATCAAACAGCTACGTATGTGTCCGAAGAATGTAGACACTTGCCGTCAGAAATGAACGCACGGGAGTAGTATATTGTTATCAAACAGCTACGTATGTGTCCGAAGAAAAGTAACATATTTAACGTGTTTTAAAATGTTGTTTTCTTCAGGGGGAGAGCACTCTATAGATCAAATCCATAAATTTGGCCACTTAAACTGTATATTCTATTAAAATATCACTTTCAAGTAATGTCTTCGTTCATTCAAAAAGGATAATTAAATAATCTTAATATTATACATTCGTTACTAGGAAACCCCATATTATTCATTACTAAAGAGTGAAGAAGTTTGGAGTCATTGTTACTAACTAAGGTGCACTGTTTCATAGAAAGTGCCAATTAATTATGGTCGAATATTCAAGGCAACTAAGGGACCTACAGCCTAAAATGCAATCGATAACACTTTTGTTATTGGTCTGATTTGAAGCTAATTTGACATTCTTGATACTCATAAAACGTGACTTCTCTGATCAAAAGATAAGTAGGTGTTTTATATTAGGTATTAGCAAGGTTATTACTAAATTATTTTTTGGTGATTAATTTGCATTTTGAGCAATCACTTATGGGTTTGTTTATTCGTGCCTTTGTTTGAAAATGGTCTGGTTAGTAACAAAATTCAATATTCCATCTTAATTAACAACTAAAGGAGAACTAAACTTATAGTTCTTTAATGATAAGTAAAACTGTCACCTCAATTAAGGTGTATACAGTGTTTGTAGTTTAGTGGTTTGACAGATTCTATTTAGTGGACGCTACGTCTTCGTTGAAATTGTCTGCGAAAAGTGCACAGATAAAAGATATAAACCAAAATAAATGAACATTTAAAAGAAAGTTAAATAAACAATTTTAAATTGGTATGACATGCTATTTAAATTTTTAATTTCCTAAGTCATATATAATTGTACAACCTAATTTTAATTCAATAAAGAAAAATTTAATAACAATATAAACATTTACAAAAAAATTTTTATGATACAAATTTATTCAAACAAAGTATATTTGGAGTGGCTGTAGCTAAGGGGCTAATGCGTTGGCTTGCCGCGCAAACGACACGGGTTCGATTCTCGATAAGACCAGTAACAGTTTTTTCCTGCCGCTCCCGTGGTTTGGAAGTCACGTAAAGCCGTTGGTCACTAGGTTAAGTGTTAGAGAGGGCTTCGTAGCCCCAACTTCGCCTGACAAAATAAGACTTTAACTTTTCCTAATTTGTTAGCTCATTTAAATACTTTTTACTTTCATATTTATTAATTTTATAAAAAAAATTAAATAATCAAGGATTTTTAACGTAGATAAAACGTTACAGTAAAGCCTATTCATACTATACAAATATTGTATGATTTAGAATGACATGTAATTAAACATTCTTTTATTTAGTTAACTGTGTATTTGTTAAAATAGGTACATAATATTTTCCACCACTAAACTTCAGAACCCCTCCCCCCATTCTTTCCCATGTAAGAAGGCGATGAATCCGTCTTTGTCAATGCGTGACAAATGCACCACTTCTTCCACTGATTGAATTACTTCCTTTAACACTAATTAATTATACGTCGAAGGGGTTTCATTGTAGAATGAACATTAGTTAATTCAAATACATTACATTAGTTAATTGTATATCAATATGTTACCTTGAAATAAATAGTTCTAACCAACTTAAGTTGAGTTAATTTTAAATTTTAAAAGTCCCACTTTTTATAAGATAAACTTCGAAGCAAACATTTCAGTTAATTGATTATAATTTGGTATAAATATTTAATTAAATCACTTTTTATACCATGTATATTATATATACCCACTTAGAATGTATATATAATATAAATTATTTTAATATAAAATATATAATTATATACTATCGAAAAATAATTACGAGCAACAAATATATTTTATTTTCACACGTAAGATTATACCACACTTACATATAATCTACATTCTAATTCCTCTACCTACCTTTATCTTTCCTTTCTGTGATAAGAATAGAACTATCTAGTATCGTATATACATGTCAGTTCTTACTTAATACGCGCATATTACAATATCTTCAATAGCTTAATGAAGAAACTAGAAGAAATTTGTACCACGTAATTCATGGGAGAGATGATAGAAATATATTTAATACTATTTTATTTATTCCTGTTAATAATATAACAAAAATAACAAAGTGAAATTATATTTGGAGCCTATTAGCTTAAAAAAAATTATTAAATTTCATTCATGATATTTTTAAAACAAAATATTATTTTTTAGGCTAACTGAAAATAATTGCTCATATTATTGCTTCATTTAGAATATAAAATGTATCATTAGTGTTAAAGACAAAGAAGACAATCAATAGTTTGATACCCTAAACTTAATAAATCACTCAACTTAATCACATTGTAGCTTATATTACCATATTACATAATAGTAGTTAGCACATCGTTGATGTATTGTGGTTTTATATATTCTTTCTCTCACCTTCAGTACTAAGTTAATATATTATAGAAACCAATGATATTCGTCTCTTGAGGGAGCCTCCAAACCATCAATTACAATTATTCATACAAAATGCAGTCAAATTGCCCTTACACTCGTACCTCTTGAATTACCAAAATTGAAAAAATATATTAATCTATTTACAAATTGAGCATAGCAAAGCTTAACTTTCAATTGCAATATGATAATGATAATGATAATGATAATGATAATGATAATGATAATGATAATGATAATGATAATGATAATGATAATGATAATGATAATGATAATGATAATGATAATGATAATGATAATGATAATGATAATGATAATGATAATGATAATGATAATGATAATGATAATGATAATGATAATGATAATGATAATGATAATGATAATGATAATGATAATGATAATGATAATGATAGTGATAATGATAGTGATAGTGATAGTGATAGTGATAGTGATAGTGATAGTGATAGTGATAGTGATAGTGATAGTGATAGTGATAGTGATAGTGATAGTGATAGTGATAGTGATAGTGATAGTGATAGTGATAGTGATAGTGATAGTGATAGTGATAGTGATAGTGATAGTGATAGTGATAGTGATAATGATAATGATAATGATAATGATAATGATAACGATAACGATAACGATAACGATAACGATAGTGATAATGATAGTGATAATGATAATGATAATGATAATGATGATGATAATGATAATGATAATGATAATGATAATGATAATGATAATGATAATGATAATGATAATGATAATGATAATGATAATGATAATGATAATGATAATGATAATGATAATGATAATGATAATGATAATGATAATGATAATGATAATGATAATGATAATGATAATGATAATGATAATGATAATGATAATGATAATGATAATGATAATGATAATGATAATGATAATGATAATGATAATGATAATGATAATGATAATGATAATGATAATGATAATGATAATGATAATGATAATGATAATGATAGTGATAGTGATAGTGATAGTGATAGTGATAATGATAATAATAATGATAATGATAATGATAATGATAATGATTTATTTTCCATTCATTTTTACAAATATAAAAACAATAATTCGGCTCTGAAAAACTGACCACACTTACAAGTATTTGTATGTATATAGGATTCATAAAAGGATATAATATGTATATTTCAGAAGATGATGTTAATTCATCATTATTGGAGATGAGAAGCCGAACCTTCCAACACGTGTCCACATAACACTGCGCATTTTAGTCTATATACGTCCCAAACAGTATATAGTTAACATGGTATGACAACATTAAAAAAGCCACATTTTTCGAGGAAATGACAAAGTAGATTACAACAACTATTATTAATGGACGGTAATAAACAAACAATAAATGTATTACAATGAACTTATTGTAATAAATAAGCAAACGTACAGTATATTTATTATTCCATATAAATTGATATAGATATCCATATTATCCATTTTAAACAAACTTAAGATACATACAAACAAACCCACACAAACATGAAGTGCCAATGGTGCTAGTGTTATATAAATGAGTGTCAAAAATAATTTTAAATTTCCCAGGAATAAAAAAGAGAACGTTGACCACTGGAGACATAATATATTAGTATATAACATGTTGCAATTTTTGATTTGCACAATCTTAGAAAAATTTATAAATAATAATCATTCTTAAATTAAATCTTTTACTTTTTCATAAAGGACAGGGTTTTTAATTAAAAACTGTATATCTCACATTTGTTTAATATAATACTATAAAAATACTAAATGAAAATTACGTTATTTTCCTTAATATAAGCTCGAATTCATATAAATTTGGGTATATTGCTTTTATATATAGTCCCACTTACACAGAAACAATTATAAAGTTTATACAATAGTTAAAAGGAGTTTCACACAAAAAAATAATGTTATTAGATTTTAGGTTTTGTAAAGAATGCTTCATAAGAAAATAAGATTTGTAACATTTTAAATCAATATGTTATTTAACTACAGAACGGAAAAAGTAATGTTTAAAAATTTTAGGAGTTATTGAGAATGGTTAAAAAAATACAGTTTATAACATTTTAAATGTATACAATATTTAACTATGAACCATAGTTTTATGTTAATTATAAAAAAACAACCAACCTTGTAACGTAAAACAATTTACAACTAACCAAGGTGCATTACTCAACAAGACTAACTATACTAAGGTCGAATTTCTGGCCCGGATAATAGCATGGAACAATTTTGATGGATGAAATTAGATTCTTATTAAACGATATTAATTGGTGGGATGAACCTCCCTCGTAGGGAATGGACATCGTTAAATCGGTTCCGGACTGGAGTTGGTAGATGTAAATACAAAGGGAGAATGACAGTAGATCTGTCGTGTGATTGCGGGAAGTCTATCCAAACAATAGATCACATAGATACATAGTGCCCCCTGCGCTTATTTACGGAGGGATTAGCTTATACACAGTCGGTGAGGCAGGTATTAAATGGCTCGATGGATTGGATTTAGCGTTGTGGCAGGAGATAACTTTTATTTATTGATATATAAAGACTTTTGGAATTTTTTCCATGTTTAAAACACATCTATTATGTAATTTTAAATTATTAAATGGTTGAAAAAAAAGCATACACACACACAGATATATATATATATATATATAAATATACATATAAATATCTGTATATATATATATATATATATATATATATATATATATATATATATATATATATATATATATATATATATTAGAAGTTGAATTTGTTGATCTTTTGTTCTTTTGAATAAGCAAATAATATCATCAACGTAACGAAACCAATAAATTAAGTTGTTTCTAAAGGGATTTTTATCATTAATTATTTTTGATGATTCTAAATCATTCATGTAAATATCAGCAAGAAGACCTGAAAGAGGAGATCCCATTGCCAAACCTTCCTCTTGTTTGTAAAATTTATCATTAAATTCAAAGTAGTTCTGATTTACACTTACTTTTGTTAGGTTGATTATATCGTTGATGTTGGATTCAGTTAGGTTATTCATGCTTTTTTCTAAATTTCCACGAAGAATTTTTATTGTTTCATTTATTGGAATGTTTGAGTACATATTTTGTACATCAAAAGAAATAAATGAAGAATCAAAATCAAAATTTTACACAAAGATCCTACTGCTGATTATCTAAAAACAATGAATTCTACCATCACAAAAAGTAAAATTCTTTCTACAATAGAAAAGAACAGACTTAAACAAATCAATCCAAAAGCTCCTAAAATGAGAGGCCAACCTAAAACACATAAAAACGGAATCCCAATCAGACCTGTAGTTAATTACCAAAATGCCCCTTTATACAAATTATGCAAGTTCCTCAATCAATTTATCAAAAACAACATACAATACACAAATAATTTCAACATCAAAAACAAACTAGAGTTAATAGTGAATATTAAAAACATCAACATTTCAGAAGATTCTTCATTTATTTCTTTTGATGTACAAAATATGTACTCAAACATTCCAATTAATGAAACAATAAAAATTCTTCGTGGAAATTTAGAAAAAAGCATGAATAACCTAACTGAATCCAACATCAACGAAATAATCAACCTAACAAAAGTAAGTGTAAATCAGAACTACTTTGAATTTAATGATAAATTTTATAAACAACAGGAACGTTTGGCAATGGGATCTCCTCTTTTAGGTCTTCTTGCTGATATTTACATGAATTATTTAGAATCATCAAAAATAATTAATGATAAAAATCCCTTTAGAAACAACTTAATTTATTGGTTTCGTTACGTTGATGATATTATTTGCATATACGGGTGGACAGAAGTTAGTGTTAAAAAATGTTTCTGGTGAAACTACCACATATTAGTGACAAAAAAATGGAAATATTATTATCTTCACCCCAACCATGTTTAATAAATAGACATTTTTATTGTTTTTTTCATAAACATGTTTTGTTTTAGTAAAACTTAGATTTCACCACTATTCATTAACAGTTTTTCCCTTTAGGTGTGTTTTTTTTAATTTACACAACATTTTACATAGGAATTCAAGGTAAAGAAATGTTTTATTGTGAGTTTATTATAAACGAATTTGTGACAAAGTGAAATTTTAGGCTTTTTTAAAAATAAGTCACAAGATATACAGGCCGAGGACTTCCTTAAAATAGTTACTGTACTGAAGAGAGGCCAATAACAGAAAAAACTTTCCCGTTTTTTAAGCTTTAAAATTATGTAATACAACTGTACTCTCATACTCGTCTTCTAATGGTTAATACAGAATCTATCCTGATAAACAAGGTTAGCTTAAAATGCCAAGGGATCATTGAAGTAGTCAAAATACAGTAACATTATTTTTTTTATTCACTACAGTACGTATGTTATTCATAAGATCAACACCTAAAAATAATGAAAGAAGAAAAACACAGAAAATAATGTAATCTACAGAGTATGCTCAAACTGTCTGCCTCCGTTTCTTATGCAAGTCTTTGCACGCTTTCTCATGGCCCTGACCGTCACATTCACAGTTAATTTGTCTCGCACCTTTTGGGCAGCTACCTGAATTCTGTTTCTCAGTTCTTCTTCTGAGTTCAAAGGGGCTGAATAAACTTAATTTTTCATCATCCCCCAAACAAAGAAATCCATAGGAGAGAGGTCAGGAGATCTGGCCGGCCAAGGTATGGTTCCAGCGCGACCTATCCACATAGGGTAGTTTTCCGTCAGCCATTGTCGCACATCATGGGTGAAATGAGGGGGAGCACCGTCTTACTGGAAAATGATGTTGTCCCTCTCGTTATAGTCCAGAACAAGTCCATCCAGAAGTGTGGGCAAGGTATGTTGTAAGAAATCTAAATAAGTTTGACCGTTTAAATTTTCTGGAAAAATGTGCGGGCCTATAAGTTGATTTCCGATGACACCGGCCCATACGTTGACTTTGAAACGTCTTTGAAAAGAACTTTCTCTGGACACTCTTGGATTTTCTTCGGCCCAGTGATGCATGTTATGCGTGTTGAAAACGCCAGCCCTAGTAAAGGTAGACTCATCAGTGTACAGGATCTTTCTCAAAAAGTGATATTACTCAATATCACTGTTGAGCAGCCAGCGACAGAACTGTACTCTTGGAGCATGATCATGTGGTTCTAATGATTGAACTTTTGTAAAATGATACGGATAAAATTATTTTCATGTAAAATACTTAATATCTTGCCCTTGGAAACACCAACTTCGCCGGTAAGTTGTCGGCTGCTTGTTTCAGGATTTCGACGAACTAAATTTAGAACTCGATCATCCAAGCCTAGATCTCGGAGAGCAGGACCTACCTCGTTTGGCTGCCTGTGAACACTTCCTCTCTCCAACAAACGCTGATGTAGCCTCGAAAAAACTTGAGTACTGGGCACTCTACGATCTGGATAACGTAATTGGTATTCTCTTTGAGCAGCCAGTGTATTTCCGTCACAAAAACCATATACTAAGTGCATCTCCACATACTCTCGCGTTGAAAACTCCATGACAGCTTCTACTCTACTAAAAAATTAACAGGAAACAGGCTACAACAGATAAGGCCTGCTGGAAGACAAATTTAAACCGGAACAACTTTGTTTCTATGCAGTTCTCCCCTTTTGAATGTGGGTATAAGAGAAAGTGGACTTTGGATGATCTGATAAGATTATTATTTGTGTGGTATTTACTAAGCTATGGAAAGTAATTCACTGCTAAAATATGAAATTTCAACATTTATAGGCATTACCTTAAATTTAAACTGTATTTTGACTAATTCAATGATCCCTTGGTATTTTAAGCAAACCTTGTTTTTCAGGATAGATTCTGTATTAACCATTAGAAGACGAGTATGAGAGTACAGTTGTATTACATCATTTTAAAGCTTAAAAAACGAGTAAGTTTTTTCTGTTATTGGTTTCTCTTCAGTAACTATTTTAAGGAAGTCCTCGGCTTGTATATCTTGTGACTTATTTTTAAAAAAACCTAACATTTCACTTTGTCACAAATTCTTTTATAATAAACTCACAATAAAACATTTCTTTATCATGAATTCCTATGTAGAATGTTATGTAGATTTAAAAAAACACGCCAAAAAGGAAAAAATTTAAATGAATAGTGGTGAAAACTACGTTTTACTAAAACAAAACATGTTTATCAAAAAAACAATAAAAATGTCTATTTATTAAACATGGTTGGGGTGAAGATAATAATATTTCCATTTTTTGTCACTAACATGTAGTAGTTTCACGATAAAAATTTTTTAACACTAACTTCTGTCCACCCTGTATATCACACTAAAATGAAAAGGTAACTTACAGACTAAAAACATAAGAAATATTTATAGACGTATTTAATCTTTTAATTACATATTACCACTTATAGATTTACAAAAGTCATTGATTACCACTTAGGGATCTATAAATGTCATTGATTACCACTTCTTCATCTATATATGTCATTTATTACCACTGCTGGATCTGTAAATGTTATTGATTAACGCTGCTGAATCTATAAATGTCTTGATTACCACTTTTGGATCTATAAACATCATTGATTACCACTTCTGGATATATTAATGTCATTGATTACCACTTATGGATCTATAAATGTCATCGATTACCACTTATGGATCTATAAATTTCATTGATTACCACTTATGGATCTATAAATCTCATTGATTACCACTTCTTGATCTATAAATGTCATTTATTACCACTTATGGATCTATAAATGTAATTGATTACCACTTCTGCATCTATAAATGTCATTGATTACCACTGATGGATCTATAAATGTTATTGATTAACGCTTCTGGTTCTATAAATGTCTTGATTACTACTGTTGGATCTATACATGTCATTGATTACCACTTCTGGATCTATAAATGTAATTGATCACCTGTCTACATTTATCCCTATACCAATATGTACTCCAAAACAACGTTTACTTTTCAAAACCATGATTTGTTTGTGAAGGATGTTGAAAATAATCTGAAAACTACCCCACATTCAATCAATATCACCTCCACAGTAAACTGGTTTTTACACCATTATTTGGGGTTAGTAGAAGAGAGGACTGTAAAGTCCTCCCTGCAAATTGTCTTAACCCCTGATAAAGACAATTTTTATTTTACTGTAAGAATAATTAGGCATTTTAATATCTTTCAGAGCTATTGTTAGATTGAATTCATGCCAAGTAAAACGAGTCTTTCAATTTAATCATTAATCGGACCTTTAAACGTAATTTAATATGATTGCTGCTGTATTAACAATATTATTTTTATAAATAATTAGTTTTTCATCAATTAACATTACATTTATCCTGCCAAAACAATTTCAGTTCGTACAAAAAGTTTAAAGAGCATCAAGCGGATCATAATAGCCCAAAAGATGGCCACAAAGCTCGTCTACTAAGTTTGTCAAACAAACCCCCAGTAAAGAGAAATTAATTGGTTGCATTTCATTTCAATTTAAAACTTCATTCCTATTCCAACTGTCGACATTTACGCAAACCTTTCGTTATGTAATTACTATTATGTATTTAAAATCTGTTAAATAAAGAAATATATAACTTTTAACATGTAATGAATGTATTTATTTTTAAAGACTATGTTTGTATGTAATAGTTCGATACAATTTCATGAATATAAAAAATATATGCATTCTAGATAATGATATATTTTAAATACTTTTGTAATTTATAGAGGTATAATACAGATTATTTGTGCATATTATGCAAATAGTTATTCAATACTGTCACAATTTTTAATACATTAAGGGATGATTTTAAAACGAGAACTTTTCTTAAAAGTCAATATAGTCATAAATTGATCTTAGGGAAGCCCAGTAAAACGTAATTATATTTTTAGAGAGTAGGGGATTCAGCAATGGCTTGTTTAACGTAAATAAGTTAATGACAAAACCAGTATCAAATATTCTACCATGTTTCTTGGCATATCCAAACTTACGACTTTTAATCTCGCTTTTGAACAACATTACAATGAGGTGGCATTGTGGCAAGATAAGATCATAAATATAACATATTTTCATCACGATGACAGAGGATTAAACTGCTTAGGAACAGACAGTTGGTAGTCAGTATGACGAACGGTATTTCAATTCAAGTGACGTCATTAGGACAAAGGCCACATTACTATCGTCAGGGGACATTAGGCCATCGTTGCATACCAAACGGACTGCCTGGTGCTAGAAACACAACAAGGGGTAATGACAATAGATGGCCATGTAAATTGTACTACTTACTTTCCATAAAAAATACGATTGTTATTTTCCACGTGATGATCCCATTTATAATTCTCTGATACACCAACCAAATTATTACACAGGATTTTGGATGGTTCCTGATATTACTTAACACTCAATACCACAGTGCATGTATAGTTGGGCGGGTGGGTCAATACCACAGTGCATGTATAGTTGGGCGGGTGGGTCAATACCACAGAACCACGGTAGGAGTATGGGTGGGCGGGTGGGTCAGAACCACGGTACGAGTATGCGTGGGCGGGTGGGGTCAGTACCACTGTACGTGTATGGTTGAGTGGGTGGGTCAGTACCACTGTATGTGTATGGGCGGGTGGGTGGGTCAGTACCACTGTATGTGTATAGGCGGGTGGGTGGGTCAGAAATACGGTACGAGTATGGGTGGGCACATATGGTCAGTACCACTGTACGTGTATGGGTGGGGTCAGTACCATTGAATGTGTATGGGTGGGCGGTAGGGAAGATCGGTCTACGGCCTCACCAGCATTCTTAAGCAGTATGATCATGAATTTTAATTTTTGGGGCAGTGGAGCCCATAAACATAGTCTTTTCTAAAATCTAACGTTATATTGGTATTTATATAGGTAGTTATATGGTACATGTTTGATGTACGAAGCTTATAATAATAACCCACACTATCATGGATCATCAGGATATCATGAAACTATCATTAAGGTAGGTCCTCAACCATCCAAGGTACTATCCACAGCTCAATATTCAGAAATATTGGTAAAATATTACGCTGACTGTGTTGAAGGATTTATAAAAGTCTATACATGTGCAGTCTACTAGATTGCCGTTCGTGGAAGTTGACAAAGACAGAGAGAGTCTCCTAAGCATAACAAGTCCAAGATGGAAGACTTCCCGAGGCCATACTACTCCGTTTAATGGTACGTACCAAGATTAAAAATAGATAGTCCTTAATAATGATTTCAAAATATTTAGCTACACATACGTGGGTCTATGTTAGATGCATACGATTATATAACTCATACTTCCAGCCTTAAATATAAGAACAACAGGGAACAAACATTAAATTGAGATTACATCTTATGAAGTCTAACATTTATCATGATAGTCAGTAAAATGATATCACATATTACCATTAAAGGCAAATTGTCAAACAAGGAGGCAAAATGTCAAAGTACTGTAGAGGTAGAACAACTGGTACCAATACTTTTATTTGCCCAAGGGCATTTTCGTTTTTTCTCTACACTGGTCCCTAATATTGAACATATAGGAATAGTATAATTCCAACCAAAGTAGAATATTTGAGAAAGTTATTCTACTTTCTCACCAAATATAGATGAATATGGTGAGCAAAATATTGCGTTTCCAACAAGTGCCAAAGCAACGTAATAGTACATCTTGATAATTCAGAACTCGTTAATTTGAAGGCGTGTATTTAAGATTATCAACAAATCAAAAGACTGCTGTGTGAAATGAACCCCGCACTAATGCCTACATTTTTTTTTAATATTCGAGAGAGCTTCTTGCATCAATGGTTCATAGTTAACGAGAAGGCACGAGATAAGCTCGGCTACTAGTCGATCTGAACTATTTAAAGGTCATGTTCTTGTGACTAACAACACTTTTAAGCTCACTTGAGATCATTTAGGGTGCTTTGAGTCATTGATATGTTTAATATGAATATACCACTTGATTAAGTTCCTAAGGATATTTGAGAAAGAAGAGAATATATAATCTACTTTCTGTTAAAAACCAAATGACTGAAAGCCAATATGCTATCTTTTGAAGAAAATACAATTGAGGTTACATCTTACGAAGTTTGATAATATATACAAAGACTTTTCGTTTTGTTTTATGTGATTTTTATTTCATAAAAAAGGGAAAGTGCCCACCGTATTATATATGTTAATAATATAATGACTCAATTTTTAATTGACATGTAAAAACATTTGAAGGTTATGTAAAATAATAAATAATATTAGACTGTAAAATCACTAAAAAATAATATAAGCTTTTAGGAGTTAATATATGCCTAAGGTAGATGTTTATATATGCCAAAATCTTCAGTAACCCCAGATCACTAATACTGGTATAAAATATACTCATATAACCCAATGAACAACGAACTACCTTATTTATACCCCCAGAATTGTCTTACAAACGTTTCAAAATGTTGAATAGTATTTATAATTATGCATCACATCTTGATTCATACATTTTACCATAATACCCTATTTATTTAAGTATAAACCTTTGTGTATTTATGTATGATGTTCAAAAACCAATAACTAAAAACAAAACAAAAAATGTTTAAACTACTATTTATTGTTACAGTATTACGAAACAGGTTTGAAATAAGATTCAATTAGGACCATGTCAGATTAAAAAATAAGAGCTGCAAAGTGAATATATCTAATATCATTTATTTTAATTATTTATTTATTTTTGTTTTCATGCTACAAAACAGGTTTATACCCAACCATATTATAGCAGTACATATAATTTAATAAGGAAAATACAATTAGAGGTTTGAGATCCTTAGTCCAATATCTACTAGCACTCTGCACTTTATTCCAGTAATTTAAAACAATAAATACACTGTAATTTTTCATTAGATTATAACAAAATATAAATTGAAGAACATAAATACTTACACTAAATCGTATTTATCAATAAACTAATAATATTACTCGCTAAAACAAATAAATAAGCAATTGTCTACACCTTCACAAGATAAAAATGACAAAGCATTTTATTTTTTATTGGAAGCTATCATGGTGGATATCAATGTCGGACCCACTTTAAAGCATTTCATTGTATATCTCATAATACGCAACAGAGGAAAGAACGCTCGCATGGCTGTGCACGAGCAAGGCAAACTAAACAAACATTTGTTTCTGCTATTTAAGTTGGGCACACGGTAACTAATTGCCTATAAACAGTTCGCGTCGTACAACCAACCCCGGGCCAGACCCCAGAGATACCCTTGCGCTAACACCTGTCTCCTCGGGCTCAGACTGTCCAGAGCAAACATTTCCAGCAACTCATTGTATGGCTCCAAATGTGTATAGATATTAAAACATTTAAAATATAAATATCTCAATAATTTATTCTGCACTCGTTCAATTATCTCTACGTAAACTAAATAATTTGGATTCCAAACAATGACAGCGTTTTAAAGTCTTGACCTGACTAAGGATGTATATAATGCGATACATGATTTTGTTTCTAAAATTTACCCCTCATCATAAATATCATTTTAGTAATTCAACATTTATTATGATAGTCTGGCATTCAGGTATTCTAATATTCTATATGCTGTAAGTGCATGTATACAGACAGGAATACACTACATAAAGAAGATAAAAATAAGTAAGGTAGACAAATGTACCGGATTTTTTGTTGTTTATGCAGTTTATACAGTCGTAAAGTTTATAGTAACAATGCTACAACAATTAAATAAACAAACGTTGTAAAGCCGATTCTTTCAAGAGTTACTACACCCATTTGTAATATACTGAATCAATTTCACCGGTAAACCTACATGCCGTAGAAAGCATAACTAGGAATATATAATACATAATTGTTTTCTGAATTAAAACTATAATGTACTAACACTTAAAAATATACGAAGTCAACAATTATTCAATATTACTGTAAATATGTTTTTTATATCCTAGGGTTTAATAAAATAACCAAATATATAAAAATACAGTTTTGAAAATTGTTATTTGTTAATAATAATCCAGAAAATAATGAAAATTGTATCATAAAGGAGATAGGAGGTTCTTAAATTACTTTAAAGAAGCCGTTAGAGGAAGAAGCCGCTTGTTTACCCTAAGGCAGTCAATTTACTTTAACCATAACACTGATTGCCCTTTTGGTGGTTTTCAACGTTTATTGCCGCATTTAAAAACTATTTTAATTTTGATAAAATAATTATAACCAGTTTTTTATGATTATTAATATACACATTATGACAGTTTAAGTTCAAGATTAATTTATGTTGAATAACAGTAACAGTTTTTAGTTTATCTGTGCTTCTTATGAAAACTATACGTAATGCGAATGTTTTTACTATTGGAAATGAATTGTAACCATGCGAAAAAAACACGGATACACAATAAAATAAGAAAAATCATGAAACAAAAAAGTATGAAGTACATTGGTTAAATGTATTTCAGTAAAACATTGCGACCATAAATAAATACAATAGAAGATCAATCTCTTAAATACAGTGCTAATGAGTGTAGCATTCAGACTCCTTTTCACCTGATATGGCTTATGTACTACTTGTTTTTATTGAGAATGGTTTAAAACGAACCTCTCGTCTGATCTACATTACATCACACAACAACTTAGATAAGAACGAATATATATTGCACACTGATTCCTCGTACGTGTTTACTGTTTATGTCAGAATGAATAAAACCATGTTAAAGAAAATGAATTTATGTGTTCAAAGTACGTACAAAAAGGTCTCCTTTTATGTTTAGGTCGGTACCAATAGTTTGAGCTCTGTTGCAAACTAGTGGAAGAAGTGTAAAAGTACCAGTTACATAGATAGCAACGAAGCCCACACCAACTACGGTGGAATCCAGAATCAAAGTCTCTTTGACTGGAGCGCTCCAACCAACACGTCATGCAGTATGTACAGACTCACTCTGTCACCTTCTACCAGCATCTAAACTACCTGTACAGCAGTGACTAATTTGTTTAATATAGAACAACTGTGATTGTTTAACAGTATTGCTTATCAGTCTAATATTTGCAACAATACTACTATAACAATTATACAATTTCAGTAAATACACCATACACTATTTAAAGTTCCTTGCTAAGTTTTTAGTTTCCTTACATGGTAGACATTATAAGTTAAAATCATTTAAACTATAACTTATACAATTGATGATAAGACTAAATGTTGATTAGTTAAAAAAATGCATTTACATTACATTAAATGTAGGTATAATCCTTGATTATATAAACCTACAAATAGGAATATTAGATAAACCATCTAATAGGAATATTTGTGGCAGTAATTTTGTTAGTTTGTGTGGCCCGCAACCACAGCTGGTTTAAACTGCATTACGTTTACATGGGACTACACTAGCGCTCCATAATGGACCACAAAAACATCTGATATTTTGACTCAAAATTTAACATTGGATGGGAAATCTATTTGTGTATAAAATCAATGGTATAATTGTCCAGGATAATTAAAAACATATTTTTGCTGCAGTGAGGTGGCACAACATATTTGAAACTCCAACATGTTTCATAATAAACAGTTTGAAATGTTTCAAAAATATTGTATGTAGTAATATAGTCATATTTCATTAATAAACACTTTTTATTGGCATAAATCAGATACATAATTCACATTTTGTACTAAAAATATTATTATTACAAAATGCTTAAACATTTTTTAAAATATTTTATCAATTCACTATGCTTTCCGATTGCAGTAAATTTAAATTGTGAATAATGCATATCAATTTAATTTTTACCTAGCAGTTAGGTCACATGACACTACTTGATGACGTCATGAGGGAGGAATGGTTGTTGACTTTGACAATATTGTCAAGATTTCTGATGACGTACTCTAGACAATATGGCGCTGTAGACACATTTAATATACTATCAACGTATTTAAAATTTAATTAAGTCTTATACTTACATTTATTCTTCAGCGTAGTTGATGTATTATATTTCTGCTATTTCCATAATTGAACTATGTGTTGGATTTTAGAGTTCTTTCTCAAAAGTCATTTTAAAGTTTTTGTATTCAATATAAGACATGCTGAGGAACTTAAGTTAAAGTGCTATTATTGAACGTGTTTTCACCAATGACTAATGATTACAGGTCGCAGTTCACTTTTACCGTATAATATTTCATGTATGGTGTTGTATATACAATTTCGTGAGTTGTCCATATTGCTGTTTTTGTGTTTCACTATAATTTCCATGGATACTCAATTGTACATACATTTCGTTCTGGTTTTAGTTGAAACATTCAATTTAACAACTTTAGAGTTTGTTATAAATTGTTGTATAATTATTATAAGTTATAATTGTTATAGTATTTAAAACTGTATATAAGATAGTATAGTATAATAAATGTAATTTAAAACGACATTTTTTTCCTTACACGATGTTATACTTTTCAGGAATTAAGTTCCTGGAAAAGGATATTTCCAATGCTTCAAGTGTTTAGGAAATAAAGACAATCAACAGTTCGACAGGTATAACAAACTGTCGTCTTCAGGTGTACTTACTTGGCCTACATCTAAAACTATTTTTTCCTTAACCCAAACTAATTCAAGAAAAGACTAAAAACTACGTGCTTAGATACTGAAGGTGACTGTTAAGAAAGTACTGATTTATGTTAAATAGCTACACATCACATAGTTAAAAAAGAAAAATGTTATATTTAGGCTATACATTCTGATGCCATTTTCAAACATTTAACAACGTAAATAGTTTTTAGTAAAATATAAATTAATTAGTAGATCATATTTTTTTTTTAATATTTAACAGACTGTATGTGTGTTACAGTGGGTCAATACCACTGTACGTGTATGAGTGGGCCAATACCACTGTACGTGTATGGGTGGGTCAATACCACACTGTACGTATATGGGAGGGTCAATACCACTGTACGTGTATGGGAGGGCGGGTAGGTTAATACCACTGTGCGTGTATGAGTGGGTGGGTGGGAGTACTTCCATTGTACGTGTTGATCAATGAAAATAGTTGAATATATACTATGTAAATTTTGATAAAAATTGTTTAGTCACTAATTAATTTTGAATTTTATTTAATATTTTTGATTTAATGATAGGCAGGTATATTGGGAATAAGGTGGCACTAGGCTGCAAAATACAGTTTCTACAGCCATACATGCTGCTTCTTTTATTCTTCTTTCTTTCCATTTATTTTCTTTATATACTATACTTACTTCTGTCCACTGCACCTTATGATCTTCTGCCAAAACATGATCTGACAATTTAGAATAGTTTTCCAATTGATTTTTATGCTGTTTTTATTTTCTTATTTTCTCTTTTTAATGGTCGAGATGTTTGTCCAAAATGATTAAAATCACATTGACAAGGAATTTTGTAATTATTAATTGCAACAATAAAAAAAGTAATACTAAGGAATGACTATTATTAAATCAGAAGAATTAAATAAAAATCAAAATTAATTAGTGACTAAAAAATATTTATCACAGTTTATTTAGTATATATTCAACTATTTTCATTGATAAAATCATCTGTTTAATATTTTAAGAAACATATGATCTACTAATTAATTTATATTTTATAAAAAACTATTTTTGTTGTTTAATGTCTGAAAATGGCTTCAGACTGTATAGCCGAAATATAACATTAAAAAAAAAAAAAAAATGTAATGTGTTGCTATTTAACATAAATCATTAATGAACACCATCACAAAAAATACATACTATCAACAATTGTTAAGAAAGTCAAGTGTTCTTAAAAAATATCACAAATAACATAGTTGTATAAAATATAAAACACAATATGACATGCAAAAGAAATACAAAATATGAAAATATTCAAAAAACACAAAGGTTTTTCTCAAATATGAGTTTTTCATGCAGGCCCTTAATATTCACACTACAAATTCATACTACTTAACACAGGTTTTTATATATTCTCATCTATCATAATATTTTTTATCTGCCCTCTGTTATTTCTTTTACACATACTTAGTATAGCCTTAGCCCCGACTT
Organism: Stictocephala bisonia; assembly: GCA_035578905.1. NCBI lineage: Eukaryota > Metazoa > Arthropoda > Insecta > Hemiptera > Membracidae > Stictocephala > Stictocephala bisonia. The sequence goes on from JAQJVL010001110.1 coordinate 22,038, forward strand.
ATAACTTTACTATACCGAGCGATAATTTGTTTGAAATATTTATTACAATCAACAAAAAATTGTTGCTTAAAAGATCTCTTTGAATTTTTAAAGTAACATAACATTTTTAATGTTTAATATGTCGGCAAAAACCTGGGTTCGATATAAACCTTTCATCATAACATTTATGAACAAAATTTTAAAATAGAGATTTACTTATGAATATTCTCTTAATAAAACCTTTTTTGTATTAACATAAAAATTATTAAGAATTTGAGTCTTATTTCAAGACTTATTTACTTATACTTATTTCAAAGATCTTAATTCAAGTATTTGCCTTTGTAATGAATGAATTAAAATTAACTAAAAATATGATTTTTTCTGTAAATAAAATTATATCAGCTAAGGGTTGACAAAGTAAAATAAAGATATAAAAACATTTTTTATGTTATAAAAGGATTTATTTTCAACTAATATTAATTTGGGCAGTATAGTTAAAAAAATTTAGAGTAATTACAAATATAAAATATTTTATATTGAGACAAAGAATGAGGCCATGTATTACGAACGGAAAATGCACGTAATGTCCACATAAAGCAATGTAGAGTTTGTCAGTTTAAGATAACCGTCTGATATATGTGAAGAGTCGTGGTTTCAGGACACCGTAACTTGCAGGTAACGTCATTATTAAAGGAAAATAAGTGACAGTGGACAAGAAAATACAGGACATAGAAAGTAGACACAAAATCCCGGTATAATAGTAGTGTTTTTTTTTTTTTTTTTTGTTGATCAAATATAATTACCTGCTCTCTGTCAAGTGTCATGGTTTCAGGACACCGTAACTTGCAAGTAACGTCATTATTAAAGGACAATAAGTGACAATAGACAAGAAAATACAGGACATAGAAAGTAGACACAGAATCCCGGTATAATAGTAGTGTTTTTTTGTTGTTGATCAAATATAATTACCTGCTCTCTGTCAAGTGTCATGGTTTCAGGACATCGTAACTTGCAAGTAACGTCATTATTAAAGGACAATAAGTGACAATAGACATGAAAATACAGGACATAGAAAGTAGACACAGAATCCCGGTATAATAGTAGTGTTTTGTTTGTTGATCAAATATAATTACCTGCTCTCTGGCCAGTGTTATGGTTTCAGGAGACTGTAACTTGCAGGTGACGTCATTACTGTAGAACAATAAGTAACAATAGACAAGAAAATACAGGACATAGAAGGCAGACACAGAATCCCGGTATAATGGTAGTGTTTTGTTTGTTGATCAAATATAATTACCTGCTCTCTGGCAAGTGTTATGGTTTCAGGACACCGTAACTTGCAGGTAACGTCATTATTAAAGGACAATAAGTGACAATAGACAAGAAAATACAGGACATAGAAAGTAGACACAGAATCCCGGTATAATAGTAGTGTTTTGTTTGTTGATCAAATATATTTACCTGCTCTCTGGCAAGTGTCATGGTTTCAGGACACCGTAACTTGCAGGTAACGTCATTATTAAAGGACAATAAGTGACAATAGACAAGAAAATACAGGACATAGATGGCAGACACAGAATTCCGGTATAATACTAGTGTTTTGTTTGTTGATCAAATATAATTACCTGCTCTCTGGCCAGTGTTATGGTTTCAGGACATCGTAACTTGCAAGTAATGTCATTATTAAAGGACAATAAGTGACAATAGACAAGAAAATACAGGACATAGAAAGTAGACACAAAATCCCGGTATATTAGTAGTGTTTTGTTTGTTGATCAAATATAATTACCTGCTCTCTGTCAAGTGTCATGGTTTCAGGACATCGTAACTTGCAAGTAACGTCATTATTAAAGGACAATAAGTGACAATAGACAAGAAAATACAGGACATAGATGGCAGACACAGTATTCCGGTATAATACTAGTGTTTTGTTTGTTGATCAAATATAATTACCTGCTCTCTGGCCAGTGTTATAGTTTCAGGACACTGTAACTTGCAGGTGACGTCATTACTATAGGACAATAAGTGACAATAGACAAGAAAATACAGGACATAGAAGGCAGACACAGAATCCCGGTATAATAGTATTGTTTTGTTTGTTGATCAAATATAATTACCTGCTCTCTGTCAAGTGTCATGGTTTCAGGACACCGTAACTTGCAGGTAACGTCATTATTAAAGGACAATAAGTGACAATAGACAAGAAAATACAGGACATAGAAGGCAGACACAGAATCCCGGTATAATAGTAGTGTTTTGTTTGTTGATCAAATATAATTACCTGCTCTCTGGCAAGTGTTATGGTTTCAGGACACCGTAACTTGCAGCTAACGTCATTATTAAAGGACAATAAGTGACAATAGACAAGAAAATACAGGACATAGAATGTAGACACAGAATCACTGTATAATAGTAGTGTTTTGTTTGTTGATCAAATATAATTACCTGCTCTCTGTCAAGTGTCATGGTTTCAGGACATCGTAACTTGCAAGTAACGTCATTATTAAAGGACAATAAGTGACAGTAGACAAGAAAATACAGGACATAGAAAGTAGACACAGAATCCCGGTATAATAGTAGTGTTTTGTTTGTTGATCAAATATAATTACCTGCTCTCTGTCAAGTGTCACGGTTTCAGGACATCGTAACTTGCAAGTAACGTCATTATTAAAGGACAATAAGTGACAGTAGACAAGAAAATACAGGACATAGAAAGTAGACACAGAATCCCGGTATAATAGTAGTGTTTTGGTTGTTGATCAAATATAATTACCTGCTCTCTGTCAAGTGTCATGGTTTCAGGACATCGTAACTTGCAAGTAACGTCATTATTAAAGGACAATAAGTGACAGTAGACAAGAAAATACAGGACATAGAAAGTAGACACAGAATCCCGGTATAATAGTAGTGTTTTGTTTGTTGATCAAAAATAATTATTTGCTCTCTGGCCAGTGTTATGGTTTCAGGACACCGTAACTTGCAGCTAACGTCATTATTAAAGGACAATAAGTGACAATAGACAAGAAAATACAGGACATAGAAGGCAGACACAGAATCCCGGTATAATAGTAGTGTTTTGTTTGTTGATCAAATATAATTACCTGCTCTCTGGCAAGTGTTATGGTTTCAGGACACCGAAACTTGCAGCTAACGTCATTATTAAAGGACAATAAGTGACAATAGACAAGAAAATACAGGACATAGAAGGCAGACACAGAATCCCGGTATAATAGTAGTGTTTTGTTTGTTGATCAAATATAATTACCTGCTCTCTGGCAAGTGTTATGGTTTCAGGACACCGTAACTTGCAGCTAACGTCATTATTAAAGGACAATAAGAGACAATAGACAAGAAAATACAGGACATAGAAAGTAGACACAGAATCACGGTATAATAGTAGTGTTTTGTTTGTTGATCAAATATAATTACCTGCTCTCTGTCAAGTGTCATGGTTTCAGGACACCGTAACTTGCAAGTAACGTCATTATTAAAGGACAATAAGTGACAGTAGACAAGAAAATACAGGACATAGAAAGTAGACACAGAATCCCGGTATAATAGTAGTGTTTTGTTTGTTGATCAAATTTAATTACCTGCTCTCTGTCAAGTGTCACGGTTTCAGGACATCGTAACTTGCAAGTAACGTCATTATTAAAGGACAATACGTGACAGTAGACAAGAAAATACAGGACATAGAAAGTAGACACAGAATCCCGGTATAATAGTAGTGTTTTGGTTGTTGATCAAATATAATTACCTGCTCTCTGTCAAGTGTCATTGTTTCAGGACATCGTAACTTGCAAGTAACGTCATTATTGAAGGACAATAAGTGACAGTAGACAAGAAAATACAGGACATAGAAAGTAGACACAGAATCCCGGTATAATAGTAGTGTTTTGTTTGTTGATCAAATATAATTACCTGCTCTCTGTCAAGTGTCATGGTTTCAGGACATCGTAACTTGCAAGTAACGTCATTATTAAAGGACAATAAGTGACAATAGACAAGAAAATACAGGACATAGAAAGTAGACACAGAATCCCGGTATAATAGTAATGTTTTGTTTGTTGATCAAATATAATTACCTGCTCTCTGTCAAGTGTCATGGTTTCAGGACATCGTAACTTGCAGGTAACGTCATTATTAAAGGACAATAAGTGACAATAGACAAGAAAATACAGAACATAGAAAGTAGACACAGAATCCCGGTATAATAGTAGTGTTTTGTTTGTTGATCAAATATAATTACCTGCTCTCTGGCCAGTGTTATGGTTTCAGGAGACTGTAACTTGCAGGTGACGTCATTACTGTAGAACAATAAGTGACAATAGACAAGAAAATACAGGACATAGAAGGCAGACACAGAATCCCGGTATAATGGTAGTGTTTTGTTTGTTGATCAAATATAATTACCTGCTCTCTGGCAAGTGTTATGGTTTCAGGACACCGTAACTTGCAGGTAACGTCATTATTAAAGGACAATAAGTGACAATAGACAAGAAAATACAGGACATAGAAAGTAGACACAGAATCCCGGTATATTAGTAGTGTTTTGTTTGTTGATCAAATATAATTACCTGCTCTCTGTCAAGTGTCATGGTTTCAGGACATCGTAACTTGCAAGTAACGTCATTATTAAAGGACAATAAGTGACAATAGACAAGAAAATACAGGACATAGATGGCAGACACAGTATTCCGGTATAATACTAGTGTTTTGTTTGTTGATCAAAAATAATTACCTGCTCTCTGGCCAGTGTTATAGTTTCAGGACACTGTAACTTGCAGGTGACGTCATTACTATAGGACAATAAGTGACAATAGACAAGAAAATACAGGACATAGAAGGCAGACACAGAATCCCGGTATAATAGTATTGTTTTGTTTGTTGATCAAATATAATTACCTGCTCTCTGTCAAGTGTCATGGTTTCAGGACACCGTAACTTGCAGGTAACGTCATTATTAAAGGACAATAAGTGACAATAGACAAGAAAATACAGGACATAGAAGGCAGACACAGAATCCCGGTATAATAGTAGTGTTTTGTTTGTTGATCAAATATAATTACCTGCTCTCTGGCAAGTGTTATGGTTTCAGGACACCGTAACTTGCAGCTAACGTCATTATTAAAGGACAATAAGTGACAATAGACAAGAAAATACAGGACATAGAATGTAGACACAGAATCACGGTATAATAGTAGTGTTTTGTTTGTTGATCAAATATAATTACCTGCTCTCTGTCAAGTGTCATGGTTTCAGGACACCGTAACTTGCAAGTAACGTCATTATTAAAGGACAATAAGTGACAGTAGACAAGAAAATACAGGACATAGAAAGTAGACACAGAATCCCGGTATAATAGTAGTGTTTTGTTTGTTGATCAAATTTAATTACCTGCTCTCTGTCAAGTGTCACGGTTTCAGGACATCGTAACTTGCAAGTAACGTCATTATTAAAGGACAATACGTGACAGTAGACAAGAAAATACAGGACATAGAAAGTAGACACAGAATCCCGGTATAATAGTAGTGTTTTGGTTGTTGATCAAATATAATTACCTGCTCTCTGTCAAGTGTCATTGTTTCAGGACATCGTAACTTGCAAGTAACGTCATTATTGAAGGACAATAAGTGACAGTAGACAAGAAAATACAGGACATAGAAAGTAGACACAGAATCCCGGTATAATAGTAGTGTTTTGTTTGTTGATCAAATATAATTACCTGCTCTCTGTCAAGTGTCATGGTTTCAGGACATCGTAACTTGCAAGTAACGTCATTATTAAAGGACAATAAGTGACAATAGACAAGAAAATACAGGACATAGAAAGTAGACACAGAATCCCGGTATAATAGTAATGTTTTGTTTGTTGATCAAATATAATTACCTGCTCTCTGTCAAGTGTCATGGTTTCAGGACATCGTAACTTGCAGGTAACGTCATTATTAAAGGACAATAAGTGACAATAGACAAGAAAATACAGAACATAGAAAGTAGACACAGAATCCCGGTATAATAGTAGTGTTTTGTTTGTTGATCAAATATAATTACCTGCTCTCTGGCCAGTGTTATGGTTTCAGGAGACTGTAACTTGCAGGTGACGTCATTACTGTAGAACAATAAGTGACAATAGACAAGAAAATACAGGACATAGAAGGCAGACACAGAATCCCGGTATAATGGTAGTGTTTTGTTTGTTGATCAAATATAATTACCTGCTCTCTGGCAAGTGTTATGGTTTCAGGACACCGTAACTTGCAGGTAACGTCATTATTAAAGGACAATAAGTGACAATAGACAAGAAAATACAGGACATAGAAAGTAGACACAGAATCCCGGTATATTAGTAGTGTTTTGTTTGTTGATCAAATATAATTACCTGCTCTCTGTCAAGTGTCATGGTTTCAGGACATCGTAACTTGCAAGTAACGTCATTATTAAAGGACAATAAGTGACAATAGACAAGAAAATACAGGACATAGATGGCAGACACAGTATTCCGGTATAATACTAGTGTTTTGTTTGTTGATCAAAAATAATTACCTGCTCTCTGGCCAGTGTTATAGTTTCAGGACACTGTAACTTGCAGGTGACGTCATTACTATAGGACAATAAGTGACAATAGACAAGAAAATACAGGACATAGAAGGCAGACACAGAATCCCGGTATAATAGTATTGTTTTGTTTGTTGATCAAATATAATTACCTGCTCTCTGTCAAGTGTCATGGTTTCAGGACACCGTAACTTGCAGGTAACGTCATTATTAAAGGACAATAAGTGACAATAGACAAGAAAATACAGGACATAGAAGGCAGACACAGAATCCCGGTATAATAGTAGTGTTTTGTTTGTTGATCAAATATAATTACCTGCTCTCTGGCAAGTGTTATGGTTTCAGGACACCGTAACTTGCAGCTAACGTCATTATTAAAGGACAATAAGTGACAATAGACAAGAAAATACAGGACATAGAATGTAGACACAGAATCCCGGTATAATAGTAGTGTTTTGTTTGTTGATCAAATATAATTACCTGCTCTCTGTCAAGTGTCATGGTTTCAGAAGACCGTAACTTACAGGTGACGTCATTATTAAAGGGAAATAAGTGACAGTGGACAAGAAAATACAGGACATAGAAAGTAGACACAGAATCCCGGTATAATAGTAGTGTTTTGTTTGTTGATCAAATATAATTACCTGCTCTTTGTCAAGTGTCACGGTTTCAGGACATCGTAACTTGCAAGTAACGTCATTATTAAAGGACAATAAGTGACAGTAGACAAGAAAATACAGGACATAGAAAGTAGACACAGAATCCCGGTATAATAGTAGTGTTTTGGTTGTTGATCAAATATAATTACCTGCTCTCTGTCAAGTGTCATGGTTTCAGGACATCGTAACTTGCAAGTAACGTCATTATTAAAGGACAATAAGTGACAGTAGACAAGAAAATACAGGACATAGAAAGTAGACACAGAATCCCGGTATAATAGTAGTGTTTTGTTTGTTGATCAAAAATAATTATTTGCTCTCTGGCCAGTGTTATGGTTTCAGGACACCGTAACTTGCAGCTAACGTCATTATTAAAGGACAATAAGTGACAGTAGACAAGAAAATACAGGACATAGAAAGTAGACACAGAATCCCGGTATAATAGTAGTGTTTTGGTTGTTGATCAAATATAATTACCTGCTCTCTGTCAAGTGTCATTGTTTCAGGACATCGTAACTTGCAAGTAACGTCATTATTAAAGGACAATAAGTGACAGTAGACAAGAAAATACAGGACATAGAAAGTAGACACAGAATCCCGGTATAATAGTAGTGTTTTGTTTGTTGATCAAATATAATTACCTGCTCTCTGTCAAGTGTCATGGTTTCAGGACATCGTAACTTGCAAGTAACGTCATTATTAAAGGACAATAAGTGACAATAGACAAGAAAATACAGGACATAGAAAGTAGACACAGAATCCCGGTATAATAGTAATGTTTTGTTTGTTGATCAAATATAATTACCTGCTCTCTGTCAAGTGTCATGGTTTCAGGACATCGTAACTTGCAGGTAACGTCATTATTAAAGGACAATAAGTGACAATAGACAAGAAAATACAGAACATAGAAAGTAGACACAGAATCCCGGTATAATAGTAGTGTTTTGTTTGTTGATCAAATATAATTACCTGCTCTCTGGCCAGTGTTATGGTTTCAGGAGACTGTAACTTGCAGGTGACGTCATTACTATAGGACAATAAGTGACAATTGACAAGAAAATACAGGACATAGAAGGCAGACACAGAATCCCGGTATAATGGTAGTGTTTTGTTTGTTGATCAAATATAATTACCTGCTCTCTGGCAAGTGTTATGGTTTCAGGAGACTGTAACTTGCAGGTGACGTCATTACTATAGGACAATAAGTGACAATAGACAAGAAAATACAGGACATAGAAGGCAGACACAGAATTCCGGTATAATACTAGTGTTTTGTTTGTTGATCAAATATAATTACCTGCTCTCTGGCCAGTGTTATGATTTCAGGAGACTGTAACTTGCAAGTGACGTCATTACTATAGGACAATAAGTGACAATAGACAAGAAAATACAGGACATAGAAGGCAGACACAGAATCCCGGTATAATGGTAGTGTTTTGTTTGTTGATCAAATATAATTACCTGCTCTCTGTCAAGTGTTATTGTTTTAGGTGATCGTAACTTGCAGGTGATGTCATTATTACAGAACAATAAGTGACAATAGACGATAAAATACAGGACATACAAAAGCAAACGCAGATTGCCAGTATAATACTAGTGTTTTGTTCGTTGATCGAAGGAAATTACCGGCTATCTGTGAAGCGTTGTGATTTCAGGAGACCATAACTTGCAGTTGACGTTGTTATTACAGGACAATAAGTGACAATAGACGATCAAATACAGAATATACAAAGCACACATATATTGCTGGTATATAGGTAGTGTTTTGTTGGTCGATCAAAGATAATGATCGACACACCTGCCACTGTACCACTGTACGTCAATACCACTGTACGTGTATGGGTGGGCGGGTAGGTCAATACCACTGTAGTGTATGGGTGGGTGGGTGGAACAAAACCACTGTACGTGTATGGGTGCGCGGGTGGGTCTAAAGCACTGTACGTGTATAGGTTGGTGGGTGGGTCAAATCCACTGTACGTGTATGGGTGGGCAGGTGTGTTAAAAGTCGAACATTTTCATAAAGTCAAAAATTTCAGAGATATAGCTGTCTGTGAAGTTTTATGGTTTCAGAAGACTGAAACTTGCAGATGACGTATTATTACAGGACAACACATGAAAATAGAAAATGAAACAAATCTGTCCAAGGGACAACGATATCACTGATATGATTTGGTTATAGAATTTAACCTATTTTCATGTATTTTACCGAGGCCTTTTAATAGTTTTGCTTAACTCATCACGTAATTTCCTGGGTAAATACCCTTGTAAACTGTGAGGTACTCAGTGTCACCTTGCCAGTGTAATAGTAGTGTTTTGTTCGTCAATCAAATATAATCGCCTGCTGTCTGTGAAGCGTTAGGTTTCAGAAGACCGTAACTTGCAGTTGACGCATTATTACAGGACAAAGCATGACAATAGATAATTAATGAAACAAATTTATCCAAGTGACAAAAATATTACTGATGTAATTTGATTATAAATTATAACCTATTCCTATAAGTTTTACCGAGGCCTTTCAATAGTTTTTCTAAACTCATCATGTCATTTCCAGAGTAAATACCCTTTTAAACTGTGAGGTACTCAGTGTCACGTTGTCAGTATAATATTAGTGTTTTGTTCGTCGATCATGGATAATTACCTGCTGTCTGTGAAGCGTTGTGGTTTCAGGAGACCGTAACTTGCAGATGACGTTGTTAATACAAGTTGTCTTCAATAGATTATTTAAGACTTGGATATTACATAAATAACACTGCCTATATATTGTGAAACTGATATTGAAATATATGTTGAATACCTTTTAAGTATTATGATAGTTGAAAAATGCTCCAACAGGTCCCAAAAAACCGTTCCTTATTAACTCATGGTGTTTTATATTTGTCGTAATATATATTAATCTAAGTATATGTTATATATTTTAAAATAAACTAAATATATAATTTGAAACATAATACAGAGCCAGTATTGCTAATTTACATAACGTGTTCTTTGGCTCAGTGAAATACGTGGGTTGCAGCAATTAACTGCCATGTGAGTGTCTACCAAAAATATATTGAGGTACAGAGCAATTCTTTTCATAGTATTAAACTTGTATACTTGAGTAAGAGCTGGTTCAATTAGGAAAAACACAGGGTTATTGTATTAAAATTAGTAGTGTAGTATATTTGTTTTGCTGTCTAGTTTAAATTAAATATACTTACAGTAATTGTAAAATACTAACAACCAGTCTTCTAAAAACTATCATCACTTCTCTGAAGGGGTGAAATAAGGGTAATAATGTCAACCCTTAAAGTTTTCGTCTCATACATTTGCATGATTTATTGTTACATGTCGGAAGTTCAGCAGAAGTTTACCTACCAAAGTTGTTACTCTCAGCCCTCTTAATATATAGTTTAGTGAAGTTACCATATTATTTTATTTATCATAAATATTAGTGAAATAACTTTTATTAGATGTTCCTTTGAGTGAAATTTAACTTAAATTATGTTTAAAATATAAGATTACCATATATGATATCCTAGTATACATGTATGTAAGGCGAATCAGTGGGCCCCATTTTATAGGGTATTTCTCACAAGGATATTTCTAGATCATTATTTTACACATTTGTTTACATAAATATTGTATACAACTATAGCTATATATTATTTATAGGCTTACAATTATTAAAATTTTATAGTTTCTTTTTTGGAAACTAAAAGTATGAATACAAGGTAATTGAAAAAATCATAAATAATCAGCTTTTAACTACAGAAAATGTACAGTGTTTTACATTTCTCACTGACCACATCATTTGCTGTTTGAAACCACTTGTTCTCAGCATATTATTAAGCGAAAAGATAATTTTGAGAGTAAAGTGTTTTTTTGTGTATAAATAGTTAACGCATCCAAAAAAGTATTATGGTTAATATTCAAACAATTACTTAAATAAATAAATCATATAACACGTGTACACCCTGACTATGCCATCAACAAACAGTTGATACTGCAAGATAGTTGAACTGAAAAATTGTGTATATAATTATAATAAGTAAAGATGACGGTATTTTGATAGACAGTAAACGGAAATACTGTTTACTGAATACATAATGTAATACTTTATTTTATTTTACATAAATACCTAATATAAACAATATTATTTATATAACATTACCACTTTCAAAAGAGAAATATTTTAGTAGAACTTAAAGAATAATGTTACATATTTTCAACTAATGAAATTTATTTTTTGTATATTTCATAGTTTTTTTTTAACGTATTATATCAAAAGTAATACTGGTCAATTTTACACAGATTCCCTCAAATCAATTTGCTAATTTAATTGAATCTCAGATCAGCCTCAGTTCTCGTGTCTAATCAGCAAGAGTCAATAGGATACTCCAGATACAATCCAAGGGGGTTAATCAAACTAGTTAATTGGCTGTCTCTCTGTTATATAATCCCCACAATTCTTCTATGGTTGTGTGATTGAATTTCAAAATTAAATTAATCGTGTCTCTGCAGATAACTTAATTTTGACTATACTGAGTGATACATAATCTCCTGACTCTGTGTGACGAGGTTTAATTAACTAATAGTCAAAGAGGATAGCAGTCAATGATTTATGATAAATAGCATTTTATGGAATGACGATGTTTATTATCTCTTATTAAAGCTAACTTAATACGTCCAATTAATAACAAAATGTATTATTAATCTAATAAGTAGGTGTAATACACTGTCTCAGCCTAACCACTGAGGATGCCACATCGTAGCATGGGCGAAACGTCTGGAACTGTATATATTGTAAATAGTCCTTTGACGCGGTTGACACCGGAAGAACTAATTGTTAATAATGACTCCAGCCGCTTAAGCTTACGAAATAGGAATAATTTGACTCTTTAATCGGGGATATATTTAAGGTGAATAGATAATTGAAGAATCACTATTATTGAATGTAATCAGAGAAAGGTTTGTATCTTATGGGAAACGTGATAGTATGTTCTCTAATGCAGGTGGCGTAGTACGTATAAATAAGGCTATTTAGTCGTTAAATACGTATGGCGAAGCATGGATAGGAAAATAAGTAATTTCATAATTATAGTCACACCTAAATTTTCATTGAACATTTACGATCCTTAAGTGCACAGAAAATATACGTAAATATTGTTACAGATTGTATATAGCAGTAGGGAATCACATTTATCATATATTTGTAACTGCCCTACCTTAAAGACATATGGTGTTGGTAGTTTTGGCAAAGATGCCCACACAAATTAATTTTATATTAATTGTGATCCAAATATACTCGCTATACTTCACAAAATATAATATTAGAACAGTTATTCATTGTCAAATTGTAATTTAACTTTTTAAAATTAGGATATGTTAAGGCCACTAAATACAATTACAATACGTACGTCTTGGATAGTTACAAAATATATACTTGCATACAACATAAGTTACTATAGTTAGAAACCAATTAACGTTATATAAAACGTAAGCTACTTTTTAAAAGTGTTAGAGTGTAACAGTTTTGTCGGTCATACATTTTAATATATAATTAATCATTCAACGATCAGTTAAGCCATTTTACCAAATTGTCAATCTAGACATGTGTTATGCTGCAGGTAAACATATGTTTCTATGATTGATGATCTATTATTGACAGAGTGACTAATGAGGTTTTTTATATTAACTATAGCTTGTATATAAACTTAGTTGTGAATGTAACACTGTTATTAATAAGTTTTATAATGAATAATAATTAAATAAACTATACATAAAATCATGTTAATATTTGTAAACTAAAATTGATATTCTGTTACTTCAATTTATCATTGAAGCACTAAATCTGAATCAATATTATTCATAGATTTATCATTTGTTGTATTTTTAGAAACAAAATATTCATTACCATATGCAAGTAGGAAGAATTGATTTAGAAGAAGTCTAAACTCTGTCTTTTTTTAGCTGTCAGGAATGTTCATTAACATTCCAATATAAATTATATATAAATTCCTAGCAATGAAATGGTGTATAATTTTTTTAAAATTAAATACTCACTTATACATAACAAGTGATAAAATTGTAACTATTCATCTCAAAAACATAAGACATAGAAAATGATTAATATAATTACTTGAATAAAATGAAATAATGTCAACCTCTTGGGCATTTATTGCAATTAATTATATTTATACATAATTGTAATATATTACCCAGTCATATAACAATACAAAATTATGAGTAGCACATCTTTTGAAAAAAAGGATGTATAAAGAAAATATTTTTTGAAAAATATATTTAAGAATTAAACCCACTTAAAGATAAAGTTAATGTCAGTGCATGTATAAAGTATAATTTGTTCACAATTATTTATACTTTTCAGATATTATGAAGTGGGTGACAAATATTATTTCTAAAGGATTGAGCTTTTTTAATCAGTGATTTAGTAGTTATCCACTTTTATTAGGTGTTGCCGTTGTATTTCGACAAATATCAATCAATCAAATCAATGTACCGTTTAGGATGACAGTAAGGTTTTATGAATTTACGAATTTTATTAAATTACTTGTGTTATTGGCTAACTTACAATAATAAGATGATCACACTCAAACGAAAACTTAAAATAAAAACATAATTATAATATATATATATATATATATATATATATATATATATATATATATATATATTATATTTGAGTATTTCTAAAACATTACAGGCCAATGTAAAATAATACCAATCTAGAAATATCAGGGAGATAAATGCCATGCATTTTCTCTTTTGGTTTGGAAAACTGTCAACGTGAAATAAAGACACATTTTAGAAAGAGGTAAGCCTTTTACACCTAACTTTTAAATTTATAAAGATTTTTCTACAGTAATGTATGTATAATATGCGTTATTTTAAGAATAAGAATATATTTATTTTATTGAAAAGATACAGCACAGAAAATTTATATTACAACAAAGATTTCTTAACTGCTATTTTAAAAAATGAAAATTTTTCTAAACTAAAAAAAGACCTTTACAAATACAGAAACACAATTCAAGAAAATATTAGGGCCTCTTAAGGCAATGCATGTTATAGAGGTTCCTATATTACCAATAAATCTTAAAAAGTGCAAAAGCCAATAATAGCATATTAAAATCAAAAATACCCTAATACTTCAAAATATAATCACTAAAAGAAAAACATAGATAGATTAAACCTAGAACCTAAATTTAATGATTTCATAACCCTATCAGTATAAGTAAGATACAAAAGTATAAATTAGAATAAAAATCGAAAAATGTATGATAAATAATAGCCTATATAAAATTTTACTATGCTATCTGAATTAAATATATGTTACTTTAAGTAAGTATATATCATAATTACAAGTTATTAAAATTTATAAGTCTTAAAAGGCACAGAAGCTTCAAATAAAAAATACGTTTAAAAAGTGTATTGCTTTAAACTTGAATATTTACAAAGTATTATTTAATATTTTCTTGTTTTAGTAACCAATTTTTTACTCTGATGGAAAATAACTGCTTACTTTTTAAATTTTGCAGATCAACTAGTATCGAGTTAAACATTTTTGGTCTTAGAAATAAGTAACTTTTTGTATAGAAAGTTATATTTGGTTTAGGGACCATAAATGCATCCTTTTTTTTACTTTATATATTCCAAAATGTATTTCAGGCAAATCTCTCCTCATTGCGTAGTACATTTTCAGAACTTTTTGCACAAACATATATTTTAATGGTAAAATTTGTTGCTTTAAAAATAAGAGGTACCATTGTTGCTTTTTTACAAATGAATCGCATAAACTTTTTTTATTTTATCAATATGTGTCTAATATTTAATTCATAAGTCCCACCACAGCATAAAAGACCATAATCTATTCTACTATGTACAAGAGAAAAATATACGATTCTCAATGTTTGTTCAATACATATATTTTTTGGGAAATAAAAATATCTTAATGTTTTATTGAGGTAATTTTTTAAATCTTGAACATGCTCTTGATTAAGATAAATTCCCAGTATGTACACCCTATTTACTATCATTATTTAATAAATTATACCTTCTACTTAATTTGTTATCTTCTGTTAAGTTGACCAGCAGTGAAGGAACAATAATATTAGGTTTTACTGGTTTAGTTTCATTTGAAGGTGTGACACTTTTAATACATTACAGTGGTACACACGGTTGTTTGGTTGTTTTACATTTAACATCATTTCGATTGTTAAATGTTGATTAAGTCGTGCAGTCTGCCGTTACTGGACTGTAATACGTCTAACAGTTATTAAAAATTTTATTTTTTAGGCTAATAGATACTAAGTTGATTTTAATAAATGACTGGAGTGTTATTGTAGCAGGATATGTATTGTAATACAACATTTACCATTCAAATATTACGGTTGTAATTAAGACTTGACTACGAAGGTAATAAGGAACCCCTCCCCAATTTGGGGTTCTTGTGGGCCCACAGTGGTTTCTGAGGTAAACCCAGTTAGTGCATAAATAATGGATGCATAACACTCAATGGGGTCTTAAAATTATATCCTATGATGTTTTACCAATTAACGTGTTAAGTGTTTGAAAATACCTCAGTGTCATTTAAGTGATACATTTATTATTTAAACATTTCTTTATCACATGGTAGGCCTAATATCAGTCTGGAAATAAATAAACGGATCATAATAGTGTTTTTTGTTGTGTATGACCCTGTTTTTGTATGAATTTTTATAGTAGACACAAAAGAGGAAACAGTTAATGGCTCTGAACGTTTGGTGTTAAAGAAAGATGTTGAATATCACGTCAATAGATAGAACTATTAATGAAGAGGAACTGATAGGAATACAAGAAAGGGAGGATACATCTGTAATCACATCCAAACAATAAAAGGAAAAACTCACGGGCGAAGTGTTACTATATGATTGAAGATATCATTGGAATAGTAAGAAAGGAAGGTATTGAAGGAAGATATCAACGTACATGACCAAAGTCATCGTACATACAACAGATTAGAAATATTTGGGCAGGGGCATACAATAGGGGGGGGGGTGGCTTAATGATGAACACCACTCTTACGGTTGAACACTCAAGATATGGTGGTGATCAATTGTATATCCTCATGAGGAGTGATATGTGAAAACACATTTTCATTAATAATATTCATTTAAAAATATATACTAATAAACGTGGGGGTTTCGTATGTATTTCAAATGGTTAGTATTGATTATAATGTGTTTATTATTGCATAGGAATTTCCCTTCTTTTTAGAAATTCTACGCTATCAAACATCAAATAAAGGTTTAAAAAATCTTAATATCTTTTGAATAAACTAATGGTGGGTGTTTTCAAATTTAACCACTCATTTTATTCTGCTCGAAGACATAGGCTATATTTGGTAAAGTAAGAGAGAATAATCAGCTTAAGTGTTACCAGCCACTTACAATTATTTTGTAAATTATTGAAAAGGACGTGAACATTAAGAGATTTGAAAAATTTCAATTTAAAAATTTGTAGTTTGCAAACGAAGTTTTATTTATTATTTATTTTTCTTCTGTTCGATACGTTTTTAAGAAATTTGGCCATTTTATTATTACACATTTCAACTGATAACATTTTTGTTTCTTTATTAATTGGAAGCTTTGGCTTGTTTAGCACATTCCATAGTATTTGTTAATTACTTTTATAAAAGAAGGAATAAGTTTCAGTACTTAAAGGGTATTATATAACTTAATTTACTATGTTATGTTATAACTAAGGATAATGTTTTATCTGATTCATTATTATTATTATAAGACGCCGATCGTAGAGATATAGGCGAATATGATTTAATTTTTTGAATATCAATTTAATCACCTTTCATATCATATATCAAAATAATACATTTATTTTAATTGATAAAAGTTTATATGAATGAATGAAAAAGATCTAATAGGATGTAATGCATGATGTAAACACAACGTTCTACATTAATCATGCAGACACATGCAAACAAATGTTGAGTTAAGTGGAAGAAAGGACTTTATGGTCCTAAATTCACTCCGAATAAAGATAGGTTTTTCATTTTATTTCTAATAGCTTAAAAAACAAGAAACTAAAGGATTATATTTAGTTTAATGAATTGCGTATCACCGTCTAGAGACTAAGTCTATAAGTCCGTTTAACCAGCAAAATTATTAGAAATTGATTGTATAAACTAATTACGTAATCCCATTTCAATTAAACAGTCTTTGTTTACAAGATTTATAAATGAGACTCTATAAGTTAAAACTGAAGCCAAAAAAGTAAAACAAAAATCCTACCAACCATTATTTATTGTGAACATGATTTAAAGTTATTTATTTTTCTGGATTAATAAAATATAGGACAAAATATTACCTTTTCTCCTCATTTTAAGTATTAATTAGTTGAAAAAAAAACATACCATAATCATTACACTAATATATGGCCCAAAACAAACTGAAAAATATTAATTTTAATACAAAGAAGAATCACTAATTTCTTCCTACTCCACAACAGTTTATCGAAGAATAACTGAAAATTACCAGAACTAAGCATCAATATGGAGTTAAATATGAATGAGCATACTTATCAATGCTCCATTTGTTATATACAACTTTTGGTATTTGAGTACAGATGTTTAAGAAAAATGAAATTTATCACGATTTAACGTTACACATTATTATCTATAAAATTATTAGTACAAAAAGTATCTAACTTGGATTTGATAAACACGTATATTTTTAAAACTGTTTTGCAGTGATCAATATTTGTTAAAATAAACATATGAAGTAAAATATATCTCCATAATTGTTGAAAATATTGGTATTATTGGATGTGATATACATTTTACTTTGTGTAAGAAAGGTGTTGACCTTGTTATTGTAATGTATATATTGTTGTAATAAATGTGGCCTTTGATGTTAGAACATGTGGTGAAGGTGACCTCTATTAATAAACCAAATGTAAGTTTACTAGGTTATGGAATATATTATTCCCTCTTGCAGAATTAGCATACCATTATCAGATCTTTAGATGCAACTATCATGTGCACCTCGTTATGTTTGAAGTTTGTAGTGTAGAATATTTTCATAATTTTTAATGATCCATTACACAAAATGTCAGGTTTATTAAAAAAAATAGTGTTTCATTTGCTAAATCGTAATTAATTGTAGAGATTCATATTTTCATTTAATGAAAAACCTGTCTGTTCTATATTTTAATAAGAACCCTTCCATACATAGCATATGATTTTTATTTTTTATATTTATATTTACAACTCATTCCAACAAAGCACTTCCAAATATAAATATATTTTGAAATTGCATAAAAAATATAACAACATTTCATGACAAGCGAATCAATGTTGTGATAACACTTGAGACAAACTACAAATCCCACATTAGTGGCTAATATGGAATAACTTTTATTGAGAAAATATGAAACAGTGATCAGTGTCAAAAAGCAGGGAAAGTAAATAAAAATATCAATTTAGTTTTGTAAATCTTGCAGTCGGAGATAAATATCTGCTTTTACGATTCTTTCAGACGCATAGCTTGACATTTACTTCTAAATAAGTAGATTAACATATGCCTTAATGAATGGAACTTTATTAACAGGAAGATCCCAATGCCAAGTGGTTGTTGTAAATATCAGGACTTTGAGCCCGAGGTAGAGTCGGTACAGGTTCGAACTCGGGCATGACCGGCATTTACTATCTGTAATACTCACCTTCTACTGCACTGATTCTCCTCTTCACTCTGTTTAAATAGGTTCACTGCACATATCTAGAGTCTATTTGGAACGGCCAGAGTACGTTCAAAAAGAAGATCAGCTCTTCTTTTAGAGCCATAGACACAAATAATTTATTAAGAAATATTCTTATTTGATGATCACTTAGTGTCACTATCTGTCCACAATGACTGATTTTAATCAATTTGAGGAAATATTTACTGATTTATATATTTAAGTAGTTTTTGGATCGTCTGTCAATAATGGCTAATTTTAAATTAATTGATGGGCCAGAAATTTTAACTTTTAAATACTCCGTGTATAAATTGTTATTTAATTAATGATTTATCTTTTATTGTTCATAATTTATTGAAAATCAATGCACTTATGTAATACAAATAATAAATTAGTTACACAACCGTAAACATTTTAATTTCATTTATAATATGTTGTAGGAATAAGTGTACAGCATTAATTAGTTATTGAATATAATAATAACAGCTGATTTAGAATATTATTAAAAGACCTTCAACAGAAGACGTTGGCATCTCGACTACAGAGATAAACCACAGTTAAATCCTATATTATTTAAAAATAAAATCTTTTTCAAAGCGTTTACAGCGTTTCATAAAACAAAAGTGATAATAAATTTAATAAAACATTATGGCCATATTTTACTAAACATGGCTATAATATTTTATAAATATGGCCAATTGTGTCTTAAAATATCTTGAAACTGTTTCGTAGTTTATTTTATTATTATGACAAATATACTTATCATTTACCTGTAAATGACAAACGATTTTCATATACAATGTCCATTTATACATATACTATACAGATATTTCAAGTAAAAAGTATATAATTAGCTGTACTTGAAATTATTTTAATAGTAATTGCACTCACAGTCACCTTCCCTTAGCGTCTTCCTCATAGCTACAGTCTGGAGTGAAGGTGTGGAGGGCCCTCCTCCTCCGATGATGACTGGCACCTGGCAGACATGGGATGTCCTCCTAGTGGCAGCAGTGGCGCGGATACATGACCGTATTCACGCACTGTCCGTCGTTCAACTTGTAGGCGAAAATTCACTAATTAATTACGTTAAAAATGTAACTGAAGGTAAAGTTAAGTAAGCATACAGGCATAAAGCAAGAATTAGGTAACGGTAAAAGCCGATTGTAATCAACACGTACAGTTCTGTGTCCAACTAGGGTCGATCATACTAGAAGAGAGAAGAGAAGAGAACTGTCGAAGCTTGTCACTTGAGAGAAAACATGATTACCTCAAACTGGAGGAGAGAAGAAATCACGTTTTCGTGTTTTACTGTTGAATGATAAGAATATAATAAAAACAAACTGCTTACTTGTACAATAATTTTACCCTATTTACAATATTTATGATTTTTATAATAAATTGTATTCTATAATAAATTTTATTAATATTATTAAATTATTATGTAGTACATAGCAAACATAGTGTTTTATTTATCCATGTTTTAATTTTAATGAGTTGTTCGACAAAATTAAGTGCAGTATATATTATAAAACGAGTGATCTATTATAAGGAAGAGTTTTTTCCTAATCTAAAACAAATAATTTGAAATACATGCAGATATGTCTCTTTATTTAAGTAATATATCGGTCTGTGATATCTGATCTTAATGAAGATGTGATATACGCTCAGCTTACTACCCAAAATATGACAGTAGATATATCTACTGGCCCTGGCGGTCTGCCAACCTGAGTCAGCAAGTCCATTACTGCTGGGGTTCTGATGTATTGTGTATATTACGCATTACTGATAGCATCATTTATCGGCTTATGACTTTCATTACTAAAATGTGACATACAATGTGTATCCCTTCCAAGCAATACGAAAGAAAACAGCTTGATAGTCTTCTAATAAAAGATCCTCAGCTACCTGGTTAATAATAAGTTCTATTATTGAAAAATTCATTTTTGAAAAATAAATTTAAACAATCATTTTATTTATATTTCCCGTAATGTGTATAAAATAGACAATACTTCACTAACCCAAACTAAAATTATACTCACAGACATTTATTAGTATGAAATTAGAACAAACTGAGGGGTTTCCTTGCACTGTCACGCTCAAAAAAGTGTCTTATGTCAAAATCCTTGATGGAATGGTTTTTGTAAGTGAGTCCTTCACTCCAGGACGTAGCGTCAAACTGTGAACCGTCATGGTGCACAGTGAATTTAGTGATGATGACAAATTACTTCTAGGTAGTCACTTTTGTTTTCATGCACTGATCAATTGCACGTAACATCCTTAAACTTTTTAGAGAGGTTTCGTTGGTATTAGAATTGATAACGGACAAATGTTTTACTGCCACATTAATCAAATGTACGTGTCGATCTATGTACATTGTACATAATAGTGCACCAATTATAATTATTGTATTCAATTATTTAACCCCCAGCTTATATTTACTACAATAATAGTAATAAATATGCACGTTAAAAGATATATTTTTTATCCCCAACAAATTTTGTAGATCAAAGTGCTATTGTCATCAAATAAGTTTATGATACCACCGTACGTGTATGGGTGCGTGGATCAATACCACTGTACGTGTATGTATGGGTGTGTGGGTCAATACCATTGAACGTGTATAGGCGGATGGGTGGTTCACTACTACTGTACGTGTAAAGGCGGGCGGGTGGGTCAATACCGCTAAATGTGTATGGGTGGGTGGGTGGGTCAATACCACTGTACGTGTATGTATGGGTGTGTGGGTCAATACCATTGAACGTGTATAGGCGGATGGGTGGGTCACTACTACTGTACGTGTAAAGGCGGGCGGGTGGGTCAATACCACTAAATGTGTATGGGTGAGAGTAGTAGGGAAACACCGACTTTGCGCCGTCCCATGAGGAGTTTCCCACATGTCGTAAGAGAAAACTTGCAGATGTAGAAATGGAAAAGCACATAGCGCAAGAAAAGAGACTGCGGGAAAAATTTCATACTTTGGTTTCCTTCGCCTTTTATGTAAAATAGAAACAACTTACTTAAGGGAGCACAGACGTGCAGGAGGTAGCAAATAGAAGAAGGTCGGCTACCACTTTCCGCAGCGGGGAGGGGCTGCGGAATCCCTTAAAAACCAATAAATATTTTGGTTTACAAAAATCTTAATCAGTTATGAATTGGACACAATTCAATCCAGTTATGAATGTGAGAGAAATCATCGCCAAAGAGCTACACGCTCCAGCCAGAAGAACATTTCCCACCAGACCTGTAAACCCGGGTGTTATTAACCCACGTTGTGTTAACTCGGGTTTTATTAACCCACGTTGATTTAACCCAGGCTTTAATAACCCACGTTGTGTTAACCCAGGTTTTATTAACCCACGTTGATTTAACCCGAGTTAGCCCAAACCAGGCTATAAATAGAGTTGTTTTCTAAATTCCTTATTATTATTAAACATGAATTCGAATGATCAAGATCTTGTATCAGCTTTGGCTTCCACTGAAGCTGAGAAAGATCAAGCTTTAAAAATGTCCTCAATTCAAGGTAACGATGCACATAGTGAAGTTGGGAGTGATCTAATGTCATGGTTACAGTTTAGTATAAAAAACTTGAATGGTGCAGCTGACCATACTTATGGGATCACTTTCGATAAAGGAAGCGAACAATCTAACCCTTATCACGCGGCATACGGATATATCAGTACAATGAAAATAGCTCTAAACGCGGCATACGGAAGTAGTGGCAGACCAGGCACTCTGGCACAGTGAATAAATTACACGCTCTGTTGAGCATGACCCGGAAGTGACGTCATAATCAGCCGACCATGAAGTGACGTCATAATCAGCCAACCATGAAGTGACGTCATACCTATGACGTCATTGTTTTCAAGGTCATTTGAAAGTTTAAAAAAAAATCTAATTAATTTTTATTATTAATAATAAAAATTATTAATAATAAAAATTAATTAGATTTTTTTTATTTTCTTTATTTTTTTATTTTATTTTTTATTGAAAATGTTATTTACAATTTAATTTTAAACTATTATTTACATACTAAAATTAAGTACAATAATTATTTACAAACAAAAATGCTTAACATGTATTTCTAAATTATTTATTATTATTAATAATCAAAATTATGAATAATAAAAATTAATTGATTTTTTATTTTCTTTATGTAAAATGTTATTTACAATTTTTCTGTATCGGCCACCACCACCACTGAAGTGTTTTGTTCTTCTCGATCCCGTTGCTGTAGTTGTTCAACTTGTAGTTCTTCAAGTTTTTTTTCACACTTACGATAAGCCGACACATCCATTTTCATGTCCCACCCGTTGGTCAAAAGCCTGTACATTTCTTTCTTAAGCCATTCCAAATCTTCTTCTTTTGTTAACCAAAAGTAATCGTATTCCACAAGTTTTGCACGCAAAGTCATTTCTTCGTTGTCGTCAATTGGTACCAGGTGTACTTTCTTGTTTTTATTTTTCGATAAAAAATAAGCACCTTCTTCTTCTTCTTCTTCTGCATCAGAATCACTAAGATGAGCTTCGTCTCTACGATATGTTATGATATTTGATTTTATGTCATTACCTCTGTTGAACAGTTTGTAGATTTGATTCATAAGCCAGTTTATGTCGAAATCAGAAGTCACCCACAGATAACCGTATTCAACAAAAACTTCACGCAAACTCATTGCAATGAAATTGTGTAACAGTACAGAGAGATGTGCACACTACAAAAGCAAGTCGTGTAGTGTGCATACTGGAGGAAACACACTTTTATTTATAACCTCCAATACAAACAAATTAATTATTAGATTCTTGAAACATATGTAACAAGTTTATTATATTGTTAACTTGAAAAACCTTTTCTGTAGTATTAACTGTCATTTCTAGTTTTATTTTAAATTTTAATAGAATTAAATTTAAAAGTTCTTCAATAAAATCATCTACTTTTTGTTTTTCAAAAATATGTAAAGTTTGAAATTCAATAAATGTTTCCTTTAAATTCATCCTTGTTGAGTTATTATAGATTCAATGGGTGATGATCAACCTCATCATGTCCGTTGCTACTGTGCAACTGTTCATTAAGACTCTTAACAGTCGATAGTGTTATGTTTTTCCAAACGATGACGTCAACTTCCAATTTACATTCAAAGTGTATCATCTCTTGTGCTTCTGTTTTAAATTTATCAAGTTGCATGGTGGTACGAATTTCGATTTCACGAAATTCAATTGCTTGCTCAATAAAAATGCAACTGTTCAATGTTGACAATGAAGGTGGTGGAAAACGGCTTTTAATATAAAGACGAACAAATTTTTTTGCATTTAAAATTGCTCTAATAACATTTGTAAAGTTAAACAAATACAAAGGACTAGATATAAGATAGTTAAAACGATTGTCAAAAACTTCCATGTTTTGTTGCCAACTGATATGTTTACTAGGTGAACGCTTATACTACTATAAGGAATATCCCTTCCATGCGAGACCTTTTATACAGTACAAGTACTTTATTATTATTATTATTATCATTAATTTGTTTTCTCTGTCAATTGTTTGTTATTTTTTATTTGTTCCCAATCCAAGAAATTGTCTTTATTAATATTCGAGTCAGAAGCACTTCTTGCAGCCTTGTGTATGTAGTTAAATAAAGCAGCTCCAAATCGACTCAGTTGTTCGTCACGTAATTTATTTGTTTTCTCGATTTCAAATCTAACAACTCTTAAATTTGTTGCATCCGTATCAGTGGTTGCGTCAGCAAGTTGTGATATTTTTAAATTTGCTGCGTTTATAGTGTTACCCATTTTAAGACCGGGTGCCATTTTCTTGAGCGTTCTTATATTTACTGCTTCCCCATCATAAACAGCGTCTCCTATATTACTAAGTTTTTTTCCGGAAAAATCCCAATGGTCAACTAAAGAGTGCGGTGTTAATTTTTCAACGTATTGTAGTGTTACAGCATCATTCGGTAAATCAGGATCAGCACAATACCGAAGAAGTTTATACTTTAAATCATAATCACCATCGCTGGTGGTTGCAATTGTTTTACTATCAACAAATTCCTTATTGGCCGCGTCAGCAGGAAATGATGGTTTGCGTAAATTAACAATACATTTTTCACGCGCATCGTAGTGGCCAATCTCATTTTTTGTTAATGTTTCTTTTTCTAAACATCTTTTTGTTACAACATCGTCTGCAAGTAATGGTTGTTTAACATTGCGGATCAGTTTTTGTTTTGCATCATAATTAGTATTGTTACCTTTTGTAATTGTGTTCTCCTCTAAATAGCCTTTTGTTATAGCATCCGATGATGACTTTGGGTTCCCCAAGTTGTGAATTATTTTCCCGTTAGCATCATAATCACCACCTGGTGTTAGAAAAAACAATTTATGAGATGGAGATTTTTTTCCCGCAGTAGAACTGCCATGTCTACCGAACTTGTCTATACTCATGTCAATTTTGTTTTCTTTTCTAAATTAAATGTGTCTACACTTGCTACTCAATCGATACTGAAGGAGACTGTCTTAATGATCCTGTTATTTATATCGGTCAAGGTCATCCAGTTTAATTTTTTAAAAAAAGGAATATAACCGATGGTTATATTCCTTTTTTAATTTTTTATTTTATTTATTTCAAATCATATTTACATTATTTATTTACAATTTTTATTTACAATTATTATTTACAAACTATTTACTAAGTGCAACGTAAGTTCTGTGGAATTGTTTCCGCATTTTCCATGAGAGACCAAGTAAAATGTTCCAGGCGTGATAGAGTCCAAATCTTCATTTTGAAGTAGAATGACAAACCTCTTTGGTAGGTAAACTTGGAATTTTGGAAGTTCTCCATCTTTGTAGGGTGTATCGCTGAGAGATACCAATATTGCATCGCCAATAGAAGTCTCAACTTTTTTGAAACTGAAGACAGTGTAGTGTTTTTCTTCCTTTAGATCACAACATTTCTTCAACGACAATAAGTCCGATTTTGATTTTTCATTAAATCGGTTAGCTATTTCTTGTACGTAATTCTTCGATTCCATTTTGTTCTTGTGTTCAACAGTGTTCAAGGAGTGACTGCTCACAACTCATAGTATGTACATGTGCGTTCCGGCTTTATATATAAATGCCTTTCCCCCCCACCACTTGTTTTTTAAATTAAGACATTGGAATTTTACCCATTGCAGCCAAAATACGTTGTGTTTTAATCAAACAACAATTTCTCAATTTGTGTTTTTCATTTTTAACACTGTTACACAATCCACCTCCAGTGTTATAGTGGAAATATTTACTAATTAAGTAGTTAATTACAGTTCCTCTTGAATATCGATAAATGAATAAAGCTTTTTTCAAACCAGTAGTATAAATTATATCAAACTGTTTACAATAATGATTCATAATATTATCTAATTCTTCGTATTGGGTAAAGCCTTCGTCCCAAGTGATGTTATGAAAATTATAAGTTAACCATTTGTTTGTTTTTTTAGCTTTGTTAAATAAGTTGTTATAATCATGAGGAGGCTTAAATAAAAAGTAATTTAACATATTGGTTGCTAAATCCATTATTACTAGCTCTTTTACAATAAATTCATTTGAATTTCCAATGAATGATTGAAATTCTATAATACATTGTTTGTTAGGAACACTTAAACATTGGTAGTTGTCTTCTCTCTCCATGGCTACTACAATGTGACTAGACAGTACTCATCAACAAATCAGTCTTATGTAATCTATCTCCTATACATACTACTAATAATAAATATTAAACCTAAATGCTTGCTCCATCATCTCCAACTTGTTCTTCTTCCTCATCTTCTACCTTAATAACTCCATTCTCATCCTCATCTTCAGGTTCTTCATCGGTATTACAACTGAGCATGGATCGGAATAAATCAACCTCTTGAGGAAGTCGGTTGTAAATAGAAGTATCAATTGGTCCGTAGATAAGATGTAAATTTGGTTGTTTGCAAATCGCATCAGTTAAATAGTCTTTTACGACAGGTCCGCAAAATACAAGTTGTTCCAAATATCGGTTTATAGCGGGTGTTACAGCAATCATCACAGAAAATTCTTTATCATTCAAAACCACTTTACTGTCATACTTTGTTAAATCTCTGAATCGAACACCTTGTGCAGAACGTATCTTTACATTGTCGATTTCTACGTTTGATTCAGTCAATCTTATGGAGGTCTTTTTACCATACACTTTATTAATCAAATAACACTGTACAAGATTCATGTTTTTGTTGAATGAGTTCCATCCGTGTTCAGAAAATAAAACTGACTTTGAATTGTGAGTTAGCAAAATTCCTGGCGTGAAATCCAAAGATTTAAAAACACCAATCATGATACTTTTGTCCATACTCACTGTTAATGGATACACTATTTTCAAAAAAATCTCTGAAATTGGATTTGGCATAACCTCATCATTACCTTCACCAAGGTAGTTATTCAATTTCTTCTTTTTTGCATTTTTTGAGAGTAGCAAATCTTTAGCTATATTCTTTAAGTTTTCTTTGTTATTTTTTTGTGAAGTCGGTGTTTTTATTATTAATTCTTTTTCTTCTTTAGGTAATAGTAATTCTTGATCACATGATGAATCCATAGTTAGCTTGTTCGCTTGGCTCACCAATCAAAATAACTGAATCCCATCTTAGCTGCCCCCCCCGTTTTTATACCCCTCTAAAAAGGAGTGGGGGGTAATTTTTTTTTTACTTATGTTATTCTTTTAACCATTCCGGTAAGTGGAGTGTAAGTCACAATCGTATCATGCAATATTAAACAATAACCTATTGTATTTGCAGGTATATTTTCTTCAAATTCAATTTCTAGTCGAATGTCTACTGCAGAAGTTTTTATAGATTCATTTTGTTTAGAACAATCAATAACCACAATCGGTGCTAAAGTTTTAAATTGTTCTGGGTTTAAAAGTGGTGTATTTATTTTGTTGTAATATGATTTCTGAAATCTTGAATACATGTCGTACAATATGCTGTACCGCTCTTTTCCAAAGGAGACATTAAGATTATCGTAGGGAAAAAATTGAGAATTTAAAAATAATTTTGCATTAACAAATTTACAAGAGTCGAATGTGCCAGCGTTTGCAGTTATGTTGTTTCTTTTGTTGGTTTGCAAAGCAAAAATAACATATCTCGGTTTTTCAAGTTGGTTGGAGGTCTTTATTTGCCACGAATGACGTTGAGTAGCTGGCATGCTGGGGTATTCATGCATTTCCCAACTTCTAAATGGTAAAACAATGTCCCTGTCCGAATTTAACTGTTTTAACAATGTTAACCTATGTTGGTCAGCCAATCGAACATGAGGAACTCTCCATACAATTTTTGAAAGAGTTAACATCCAGTCAAGTGCTGTTTCAGTTACTCCAGCTTTTTCAACAATAATGTCATAATTTGTAGAAGTCCTTAATAATACCAATTCCTGTTTTACGTTCATGACAATTCTTTGGTAGTCTTCAGCAAATCCCAATAACAATCTTAAAGGGATACAAAAGTCAAAGTGGCCTTCTTTGTCCGGTGTTATTGTTTCTTTTCCAGGAAATACCCAGCCAGCTGTCTGAAGTACATTACTTTCCGTTGGTGATATTGATAATAAACCTTTTATTGTGCTAGTTATTCCAACTTTTTTTAACAGAGTCCACTGTAACACCTGAGATTTCATATCGAATCTCTTCAAACAAGTATGCCATAGGATTGTTAATAAATGGAACTGTAGTGCCAGCTGTTTTATTTTTCTTAAACACTTGACCCTCGATATATAAGTAACTTTCGCATGGCAATGTGTAAGCATCTTGTTGTTGTATTGGAATACGTATTTCATCATTGTTTTCTAATTTCGACGAAGTGTAAGGGTTGTGCGTGTGATATTCCTTTTCCCACAGAGTTTCGTCGAAAACCGGCCCGTTTCTTATATCTAGTATATCCATTTTGTTGAATGTCAAATCCAAGCTGTTTTAAAAATTCTATGTTATCGCTTGTTAACTGGTCAGCGAATGAACACGAAGTGAGTTGCTCTCCGTCTGAATCCTTATTAATAAATGACAAACCCATATTACCTTTTTTAATTACTAGATTTAATATGAATCCTTACGGTTATAGTTTCACCTCGAAAATCAACTTGATTACCGTCTTGATCTAATACATTCAGTACTATGTCTGATATGTGACTGGTGCTAAGCGGTAGGTACACGAGGTTATGAGGCTTTTCAACAATTTTAAAGCCGGGTTCAACAGTTGGATAGAATGAGTGGTAAAATATGTTTATTCACACCATTTAGATAAGAACCTTGAATTATATTGCAACTTATATTAATCACATTCACTTGAATTATATTCACAGTGTTAACACCTATATGTGTTACATTTGGTTCCAATACCTTTGCTGATGTTGGAAACCCTAAAAGTGAACCTATTGAATTGGGCTTTGAAAAATCGATGTAATATTTACTTGTTATTTCAGCTTTAAGCAAACTGTTGTTTGCTTCTATTTTGATGTTTTTTTCTCCAAGATTCTTTTGTAAAACTTTATTGATGTCATCAATTTCATAAGCACCTGTGCTCAGACTTATAACATGATCATCAATTAAATTACCTTTGTCATCTTTACTCTTGTAATAGTAAATTTTGTTGTTTAATCCTTCACTTACATTCGGTATTGAATTGAATGTGGTAAAATCTAACAAAGCTGCTTCCCATTCTTTACTTTCTGAAAGTCGTAATGCTGGAAAGAGGGTTGTTTCTAAAATACAGGGTGCGGCAGCATAACTTCCTTTTTTTAAATGCGCGCCATTCAGTTAGTTGATGTCATAGCGGAGCGCTAGCGGTCTCGTTCAAGAGGGGGGTACTGTAAAGTTTTGTCCCGACACGGTTCAGTCGCCATCATGCGTTGGAATAGTGAGGAGCGTGCCTTTGCCGTTGAGGCCTACTTTTCAAGCGGATGTTCGGTTATTGCAACACAGCGTGCATTTCGGAATCGCTTTAATTTAGCCCCGTTGGCTCCCGTCCCAGACCGCAAATCAATTGTTACATGGGTCACTACATTCAGACAAACTGCAAGTGTGACAAAACGAAGAACTGGAGTCCCTCGGCCCGTTAGATCACCTGAGAACATTGAAGCAGTGAGAGTGTCAATGTTGCGATCACCACGGCGTTCTGCGCGCAAACACGCATCTGCCCTTGGACTATCCGATAGTTCTGTGAGAAGAATTCTTCGTGATGATCTTCATTTTCATCCCTATAAGATGGCGATAGTGCAGGAACTTTCAGAACGTGACTTCAATTCTCGGATGAACGCGTGTGAGCTTCTTCTTGATGTCGTTCCCGAGGGTGCTATTGTTTTTTTTAGCGATGAAGCCCATTTTCATTTGTGTGGGTCGGTTAACAAACAAAACATGCGCTACTGGGCTGACACCAACCCTCGAGAATTGCATCAAAGGCCTTTGCATTCACCCAAAGTCACAGTGTGGTGTGCAATTTCCTCAGCTGGAATTATTGGTCCCTGGTTTTTTGAGGAAAATGAGGTTACAGTGACAGTGAATTCGGACCGGTATGTAAATATGCTACAGAATTTTTTTTTTCCCACGGCTAGAAGAGTTGGATTTGGGGGACACTTGGTTCCAACAAGACGGTGCAACAGCACACACTTCAAGAGCATCGATGGCTGTTTTGAGGGAACACTTTCCAGAGCGCCTTATCTCAATTAGAGGCGATTTGGAATGGCCGGCACGCTCTCCCGATCTGTCCCCCTTGTGATTTTTTTCTATGGGGTTTTTTGAAATCCCGTGTTTATGTGAACCGTCCAAGAACCCTACAAGATTTGAAGACCAACATCCAAGAAGAAATTGCCGACATAACACCTGCTATGCTAACAAGAGTCATGACAAACGCCAGAAATCGGTTTACGCAATGTATGGAGAATGAGGGACGTCACCTAACAGATTTGATCTTCAAAACAATGTAAATAAAAACTTTAGACATGTACCTACATTATAAAAAATAAATAAATGTTTTCCGATGCATACAATAGTTTTTATTGAGTTTTGAAAAAAGGAAGTTATGCTGCCGCACCCTGTAGAAGACTTACTGTTTAATGTAACTGTGTAAGAAGACATCTTAATAGCTACTGGCGCTGCTAGCTAAGAAGTCTAAACATAAATGACCGCACACGTCTGTATTCCAATCTTGTACTCGGGTGATGTTATACATAATTTTTCGTGAGTTTTTAAAATATTTCATTAATTCGAGAGGTGGTGGTATATTTCCAAAGCTATCAAAATAGAATACTGTATTATGGAGTTTTTTATAACAGACCCAATGTGTTCCAGGCCCACTGGTTTTGTCCAAGTTAACTATTGCTGTTTCATTTTTCCATATTGATTTCGGTAAATCATCCAACATAAAAACTCCTCTGAAAAAGGGTATTTTCAAACATGTTGCATATTTCAATAATTCATTGTTTGTTAAAGCTTTGTTTGGAATAATTAATTTATGCTGTTTATTTAATACGCACGTCGGTATGGTCTCAGATACAATCCTTTTCCCGATTTTATCATTGACCACAGGTTTGAATTTTTTTTTTTATTATTCCTATTTCTGCGTCTTTTGATGTTGCCACCTCTTTTTTTATTTTGGTTGCGCTTTCTATTTCTTCTCCTTCTCCTACTTCCACCACCGATAGCTGTCTTAGCTTTCATTGCTGCAGTTACTGCTAGTGCTGCAGCCCTTTCACCAATGCTAGCGTCACTTGATTTAACCCTTTGCCACGCTTTTTCCGCTAATGCTCTATCCGCGATAGATCTATGCTCAGAATCACTATACTTCGAATAGCTTATGTCGTGTTCCTTACAGGCTTCGTCTAACTTATTTATACCACGGTCTCCTCGTGCTAGACGTGCATTTAGCCTAGTCCCAGGACCACAATACTGATACCCTCCAGGCACGTGCAATTCTATTGGTAGATGGTCTATAGCAGTATTAACTATATCTGCAATTGGTATTTTCTTAATTGCAGAAGTTACAAAGGATTGTAAGCCACCTCCGTGCCTCACGAACGTCTGCTTGCGACTGACCTCTGTAGTACCATTCATTGTTATTTAAAAGATTAACTCGTTTTCATGTGTTTACACTGAACAATAATCACATACTGAAATTTAGTTCTCCTTTTCTTACAGTATATACCCTGATTTTCTTAATTCGTCAGTTAATGCAATAATTTCATTATCAACTCCTGAGTGTCCAGCTTCTTTGGCTTCGTATAACAAACGCATTCTATTTACTAGTTTGTTTACATCATTATAATATATGATATTAGTATCATACGCACTTCTCATTTTTAATCCTTGTCCCATTGGTGAAGATGAAGTCAGGCTATACTTTCTGGTAGGAAATAATTTAGAAACAATCTTTTTATATTTTATAGATGTGTTTTTGTGTACTGGTAATGAGTCCATGTAGTTCTTTTTATGAGCATTTGTAGCTAATAAAATATTTTTATATGTTTGCAAGTCTTTAGTCGTGTACTTTTTAGGGTCAGAAGTAAATATTAATTCAAACAAACCAGGGGTGCCTTTAAACATTTTATTGTCTATTTGCAAATTATCCGATTCATCAATAGTTAATTTACTGTTTCCAATCATTAGTCCTTCGTCTTCTAATCTTGCACCAAAAACATGATATTTTCGTTTTGGTGCAGAAGAATGCAACATTTTTAAAACATACTTCCGAGTTAATAAACCTTTTTCTCTTATATCGCGACCGATAAGGCTCAATCTGGAAGGGGTATGTGGTTGTACTAAACTAGTTTCTGCTTCTGTTTCCATACCCTCAGACAATTCCTCGTTTTCGCTTTCTATTTCCTCTTCCTCACCTTCATCATCATCATCATCTTCTTCTTCTTCCTTTACATAATTTGATTTAGCTTTTGGTAAAAGCTCTTTCCTTTCAATATCTGAAGCCGTCAGCTTTTTACTTATTTCTTGTAATGGACCTACGACTGGTTTGAAAGTCGACTCCAAGTACGCTTCTTGTTCAGAAATATTAGATTTCAATGCTTGCGTTTTTCTTTTTATCGAATCACTGAGCTCCTTTATTTGTTTAGTCAACCGTTCTTGCTTTTCCATCTTGAATGGTCAACAGTCAAACTAATAATGAAACGGGTATTATATTATCGAGTTAATATTACATACTTATCAAAACCAACCCGATATCGACCGTTATTAATTGAATCATCTTTGACAATGACAAAAAACCCGTATTTGTCTTGCCATGCTTTATTGCAAAGATTTCTCCAATCATTGAAAGTCATATCACTTCCCACGTGATCATTATAAATATGTTTTAAGTTTGTTTCATCTTGTTTAAACAGTATCATAAGATTTACATTATCCCTAATTAATTGTTTTGGAATTTTACTGTAGGTTTGTCCAATGTAAATGGAATCAATGTTATTATGTCTACCCATAGTGAAATACTTTTGAACCATGTTCTGATTTTCGGTAGATACATCGTCAAATATAAAAATCGAGTAAGGTTTTGCATTTTGAGGTTCAATTATATCTTCGTTGGCTGTATACTTGAACAGTGATATCTCATTTGTATCTAGTAGAACCTTTTCCATCAATTGGTACTTTGGTTGGTTTAAAGACTTTGAAAATATGTAAACGTTTTTAAAATGCAATCCATTTGAGTTTGTCAACATGTTAAATACTAAATTAGTTTTACCACAATTGGAAGGGCCACTAATAATGCAACGTATACTGTCGGGTAGTAGTGTTCCATGTTTACTTTTACTACCGGTGACACCATCGACAGTTAATCCATCGATGTTATGTACGGGTAATTTATTTTCTTGCGAAATTATTTTCATATTAATATTTTTACTTCCATGTTATTCACAGAGAAGGCAATGAAGTAATGCTGTTCCAGATTACAAGACATCGCTTTTATTTACCCAACTGTCTTCTGATTTTTCAAAGCCTAACCAACGAACTAACAATTTATTTCCTTTTTTCTTTAGAACCTTTTCAACTAAATATACATCACCTACTTTGGATTTTAATAATTCATGACCATAGAATCCTCCGTGTAAAATTTTGCCATCTTTGTCCTTCAAAATGTAAGTTTCTGGTACAGTTGGTTGTACTCTATAAACAGTAAACACCTCATTAGTCCAATTAGGTAAATATTTCTTGCTGAATATATTTTTTGTTTTACTAATGCGAACACTATCACTGATAAAAAATCTATGCGGTTGTCTTCTTTCACTTTTTGGTAAAGTTGCTTTTCGAATTCTTTCCCTTACAACATGTTCGTTTGCTCGGTTTACTTGTATTGGTTTCATACCGATAGTTCTATGAACTTTATTGTTGTATTCATTTATTAGGTCTTTTAAAATGTCATGCCATTTGTAAGTACCACGCAGTGAAAATGTTTTGTACATAGATGCTTTTAATGTGCGATTAAATCGTTCAATTATAGCCGCCTTCATGTCACTATACGTTGAATAATGGTTAATGTTAAATTTTTTTCATTAACTTCTCAAACTCAGAGTTGTAAAATTCCTTGCCCATATCAGTTTGCAAATGTTTTACAGTATTTCGAAGGTTTGTCAAATAATTTTCCATTGCCTTCGTAACAGATTTGGCAGTTTTGTTCTTTAATGGATATGCATTAGCAACTTTTGTGAAGCAATTTATAACTGTCAGTATGTACTTGTATCCTTTATTTATTCGGTTGTATGGTATCATTTCTACCAGATCCGCTTGATGTAAATCATTTATATTTTTAACAACTGTACTCCGTCTAGGGAACAATCTTCTCGCTGGACGGTGCAACTCTTTAATTATTTCCTTTTTCGTTCCCATCGAGAAAACAATCTCATCACTTACGTTAAGTCTGAAAGTGTACTGTTAAGTGATTTATTTTGTTGTAATTCAGCTTATATATTTATGTCAATTCTCGTACTAATAACAATACTCATCCAATTAGTAGATCATGGCCACGACGTACTTATACAAAAAACACTATTTTCTTTTTCTTATATACATTTCATATTTACATTTTTTTAAATTTAATCTTCTAAAATGTAATGTCCATATGGCAAAGTATGTATTCCATCATCTAACACTTTTCTTTTATCGTCATTCGATGTTAAGCATGTCTTCTTTTCAGTAATACTAAATAATTTGTGGTTAAAACTTCTGATTGTGTTGTATGTTGCCGAATAAGTTTTGTTTTCAAACAAACATTTTTTGTAATCTTCAAACATAATGTGTTTTTTAATATATGTAGATTTTATTCCTTTAGCTTTTTTGACAATTACATCGTTTCCATTGTCAGATGATGCCAGTTTTATTGCATACATTTTAGGCATCAACGCAACTACTTCAGCAATTGGAGTTCCACAACATTCATCTTTGAATTTGCCTAGAACCTTTTTATTTACACCGTAGTCGTATGAAGGATGATTGGCTGGGTAATCTGACAAATCGAAATCATTCTTATAGGGAAAACATTTTAAGTCTGCATACATATCATTAGTTTTAATGTAGTAAAGTAGAGCGTCCGTGTCCATGTAGCAAATGCCAATGTTTGGTCTTCCATAATAGCTTACCATCTTGTTGTAATGGAAATCATACATAAGAGTTTTCGATATATCTAAAATGGACATTCCCACATACAAAGGTCTATTCATTTTAATTACAGTCTTCTCCATGCTAACGGCTACTAAATTTTTATTTATAACTATGCTAGTTTGAAAATTTGGTTTTTGTACTAGTTTTATTAACTTTTTTGGATCAGTCACCAATTGTACATTTTTATGTTTCCTTTGATTTTCTAAACATTTTCCAAATATGCTGTTGTTTATTAGTTTGAAGAAATCTTTTTTAAACGCCGTTGTAGCATTAGTTCTTCTTATAGTATTAGCAGTTATATAAGGTTCAAGCCAACATGATTGAGAAAATTCCAATGCACGGTGTACTTTGCTAATTTTAAGACCTAATTGTAATGCTTGTTGAACTGTCCAAAAGTGTGCTATATATCTAGTTTTGTTTTCCAACGTCATCATAAGTTTATTGAATTTACCTTCAGGTGGTTTCATTGTGTGGGTAACAATGGCAGATCGTAATGATGATCATGTAAATCCAATGGATAAATAAAATCACAATCTAAAATATATCCTTTGTCTCCGTGTTGGGGAGCTTGTAAAATATCTCTTATATCTTTAGGGTTTACCCATTTAAAGTTTCCGTAAGGTAGTGGCTTTGTCATTGCCCAACCATATTGATTGTTGCTATCAAAGTAGCCAAGATAAATACTTTCTTTTTCCACATTGTAATCTGGGAGATATTTGTTGTTTGCTTTAACGTATCGGGTAACAGACTGCGTTAAACCTCCTCTTATTCCACTTTCCACCATTAAAATCATGTCTATGTCAGTTAGAAGATGCAATTTACATTTGGTTTCCTTCAACATGGCTTGCCAAGCAAAACCTGGCGATGTGTAGGAGTGCAAAGGATCCAGTCCGTATGATGACAAACAAGTGTTACGAAACTCTTCCATAATATCTGTGAGCAGTGTGACATCTAGTTTTACGTAGAAATCGCTGTAATCCCCTAAACTTTTTATTTCTAGTTCTGACCAGACTTTACGTGCATGGTTGTAATCTTCTTCTGCTACTTCACTTTCAGTTAACTTGCTATAAAATGCTTCACGTGCTGGTAATTGAGTTTCCAAAAAACGAGCAGCACTGTCAATATAATCGTACGGAAAAACTCCTTTTCGTAAAACCAAGTCCAATTTACCATTATCTACAATTTTTTTAGTTTCTATTAACTCGTCTGTTGATAAGTTAGCTGACAAAGTCATAAGACTTGAAGGTAGAAATCGAAATGAATCTAAAAATCTTAATTTAATTTTGTTGACCTTTTTGGAAAAACTGATGAATTTTTCAGTTGTTGTAGCAAGAACATCAATCTTCCCTTGATCTCGCCCCAACTCAGGAATGATGAAATGAGCATCGTAGTTGCTAAGGTTATGAAAAATTATAGGTACAAATTGAGGCAATTTAAAGTTTAGGTTACAACTATTGCATGCAGGCCCTCGATATTTGCCTGTCAGATGATCATGATCACGTACTTTTATATTGTCATTTGTAAAATGTGATTCACAAATGTAACAGGTATTTGCTAAATTGTGGTAATCATTTTCTCTGTCAGTCAACTGGAATATAGGCACTTTGTAACTGTACAACAATTCTACTTTTTGCGCAATATCATACAAATGATTCAAAAATACTTTTGCGACATTATCTCCTCTATAAACAACAGGTTTCGATGACAATCCAAAATTGTTGAGATGATCTTCGCTTAAGTATGATTTCATTAGTAGACAATAACTGTTTGGTTGATGATTTTGGTACTTAATTCTTGAGGTTTGTTCTCCATCTAATACATTTATGGGGATTAATGATGCTTCCATGTCAGCATAAACAACTATTGGCACTCGATATTGATGAGCGATTTGTTTAAATTTTAAAATTGCATTTGAAGGTTTTGGTAGTATAGTCCTAACAGGAGTTTGTTTGCCGCAAAAAACTAAATGCTCAACCAACCATTTATTACCCCCCTTAAGAGCCATCTTATTAATATATGCAAAACATCTTTTGCACACTGTAATTGCACCACAATGATATTTTGTAACTTGACTACGAACTAGTTTATTGAAATCTTTAATAAAAACATAATGCGATTTGTCTCCTTTTTTTATTAACAACAAATCCGTGTGATCATTTTTTTCTTCTTTGACAATTTTCAAAGGATATACATTGTTTGAATTATCCAATCCAAAAACATTTACACTCACTTGCACATTTCTTTTTTCAAAATTGGCAATATCTTTTACAGAAACTGGGTATTGAAGACCAGAAAAATCATATTTGTTTTTGTATTGGTTTATATTTAGCACAACTAGCTCGTTGTGGGTTTAAGCCCGTTTTGTACAAATTTACATACCATTGCATATTTGAAACATTCATTATTTAAATTTTTTACATTAATACAAGATTTGGTGTTTTGGATTTTTTTCGGCAAAGGAATAAAAGTAGAACCTCTATTTCCATATCCATGTTTATGCACTCTTACATCTAAACCAATTACATGTAACAATGACCAACCACTTCCTAGTCCTTCATGCTCAATGATTTTAGATACTATTTCTTGAAAACACTCTTGTATATGATCTTGTATGTTTGACTCCATAACTATTTGTCGATTCTTTGTTACAAAACTTCTTAAAGATGTTACTTCTTGCACATTAATAAACATAGTGTCAAGTACAAAGCCAAACTTGATAAGATGCAAGCGATCCAATTCGCGTTTTAACACTCTTTCAATTTCTTCTTGTGTTGCATTAAAGAAATTATTTAAATTATAATTGTGCGTATTTTTTTATAGTGTAATGTCTAACTACTTTTCCTTCTAATGCTTCTGCGGAAACCTTGCATTCATATGAGCTACTTGTTGATGGGACATAATATGTACACTGTTGATTTCTTGGAGTTGAAGGTGCTGCATATTGAATAACACTTGGTCTTCCGTATTGAGGAATTATACATTCATATGTGCTACTTGTTGTTGGTTGATAATATGTACACTGTTGCTGAGTAGACCTGTGTTCTTGTTGCTGTTGATTTCTTGGAAGCGAAACTGCTGCATATTGAGTCACATCTGATCTTCCACATTGAGAGTTGTCATGAAACAATTCCTTATGCGCCACTAAAAGCCATTCATCGTGAAAGTTCTCACCACAAAATGAGCAAACATAATCCATTGTGCGGAGAAGCACACGTTGCTGTGAAGTCTTACACTGGACTGAGACAGACACGGATCAAGCAGCTGGTTTTGTTAGCACAAAATATAATTTGCATTAATAACGTATGAACTATAAGACATATGTGGAGGATAACCACTTTCGTTAGCAAAATATTAATTTGTTCTGAAACAAAAAACATAAATACACGCAAGCCCCTTTAAGGAACACATTCACCGTTGACGCTTACCATTGCAACAATGCCTCCATTAAATGGTTTGGAACGACTAAGTGATAGCTTCTTCCAAAACATCATGGAAGAAGTTAATAGTTCTGATGGGGAAGAAGTAATGTCAACAATCTCACCATCGCCTGAAACCAGCCCAGGAGGTGAAGCAGCAGAAACTCCACCAGGCAGATTTCTGGACGAAATTTTTGAAGTAAGAAGAGACAGAGTGAGAAGGCAATTATTTCCCCCCACCGATGAGGAGGAAGAATAACAGGCTGAAGAGAAATAAACAATTATAACCTTTTATCCTAAAAAAAAAAAAAAAAAAAAAAAAAAAAAAAAAAAAAAAAAAAAAAAAATCAGAATCAAACACACTTAACGTAATTGCTGTACTTACTGTAACTCTTTAATAACTTTAAAAAGTGGATAAATAATTATTTCATTTTTGTCTGCTCAGAACCATGAAAACTATACTACTATTATAAAAATGTAATTTTTTATATTCCCGCTAGGATGAAACATCAAGAACTATTTTGTAATTGTAAACATGCATGTGTGGAACCCTTAAATACATACTACTGACATTTTACTAATATAATCCAACATTGTAATCGTAACGTTCCTATGTAAGTATATAATTGTTACATTAAAGAGTATTTTTATAAAGATAATTATTTTAAAGTTAAGCGAAAACACATTTTTGTAAACCACTTTTATAATGTCAGTCCGGGGTATAAAACAAGTACATTTTATTATTAACTCATTACTTTTGTAACATGGCTTTTCTTAATACATTTGTCAATCTCTGCAGAAACTTATTTTGAAACAATATTAAAAGAGAATAACGAAGTGGACTTTGAAAATGAA
This sequence comes from Stictocephala bisonia, assembly GCA_035578905.1. Classification (NCBI taxonomy): domain Eukaryota; kingdom Metazoa; phylum Arthropoda; class Insecta; order Hemiptera; family Membracidae; genus Stictocephala; species Stictocephala bisonia. Next base: position 61,854 of record JAQJVL010001110.1, read on the forward strand.
AAAGAGGAAATATAGCAATCAAAAAATTTAACTCATTAATAAAAAACAGCAAAAGGGCAGGTTTTGGCTGAAATACAACCATTTATTTAAAGATACAGAGTTAGAAGACGTTTGTTTGTTGAAGAAGACAACAAAAAAAGCTGATAAATTAAATTTTAATAAAATTATTTTACCTTTATAACATTAAAATAAATAAATAAAAAAAATTCAAACCACGTAGAGTCAATAGAATATTTTAGCTTATTATTGTAGATTACACAACTGTGTCAGAAGTGGCGTCAAAATTAGCTAATACTGATAAACAGTTTACAATTTTATTTAAAGAATGTCTGACGCAAACCTTTGATTCGTTTTAATCTTATACTAGTTAGAGCTTTTATGTCAATTTGTGACTTTATATATATACAAAGTCTACAATTAGATAGCTAATATTTCTTATACTTATTTAAAGAAGTTAATTATATTTATTATGATAGGATAATTAATGTATTTCGGTCAAGGACAAAGATGATTAAGCGGAAATTTGGTTGGTTTTATAAACCAACCAAATTTCCTAAAGTTGCATGCCGGAAGATCAAGAAAAGTTAAACAGTCCAGGTAAATATTTCAGTTATTTTAAGGTTCAATAGTTATTGTCACATTCACATAGCAAATTCCTGGTTGAAGAAATAATGGTCTTGGAGCAATCAAGTAGTACAAACTATAATCCTGCTCAACACAAACTCCATTACTGCTGCGTTTAAACAGAACGACTTTGATATTTTTCCTTGTATATTTTCGGCAAAGTGATGCCCATAATTTTCTAAACTCTCTCAAAGTTTCTAAACTGTTGATCATTCTTTTTATAATTATGATTCCTATACCAAGAGGTTTAATATTGCTCGAGCTAACACAAGACATGTTGTTTGTTGACATTACTACAGCATACTGAATTGTTTTATAACAAAATACGTTTTATATAGTCTGTTAACTGTAATTAGTAATTATATCTCCCACTTACTGTTATTCATTTTACAAAAGTTATAGAAGTGCATTTACATTTCTAAATAGGACATGATATTTACGAATAAAACACAATGTTCCACATATTTCTTTGTATGGCTTGAACTGGTACAGCTTCCGTAGAAATCCGACAGAAAGCGTTACGATGTTCAATTACGTCGGTCGGTAGAACTGGTTTCGAAGCAACTTTGAAAATAGGTTGCATTCTTTAATGAAGCAAGGATGAAATCCAGTTTTTGTACCCGACAGATCACCTTGCTGCGATTTTAGTTTGAGCTTTGAGTTAGATTAAAACGTATCGTAATGTTAGTATGGCGTTTGAATAACATGTCTATTCTGTTTAAAGTTCTAGATTAAAATATGCGAACATCATTCGATAATTAAGAGTAAATTTCGATTATTATCAGTTTACTAAAAAAAGTTAGAAAGTGTTTGTCATTGTATTTTAAAGTGTGGTTAATCAATAAGGAATTCTACTGCAGGTACATATATATTACACAATAAACCATATATAAGAAAAAAGTTTGCATCATAATTAGCAAATAAAAATGTTGTTAATTTTTAATTTGATCTAAAACCCTAGTTAGTGAGTAATTACATTAAGTATGAATATAAAAATTTAATGAGTGTGCAGGCTTTGTTAGTAAATAAGCATAGCTGTTCTTTAAAGAAATTGTACTTTGTAGCCGCAACATTTATAGCATTACAATAGCAGTTTCGACTTCATTTAGTCTCATCAGGTATACGTAATTTGGAAATCATATATATTTATTATAATCAAATAAATATGATTTACAAATAGTATACGACCGCTTTGTTTGTTTACCAATAATAAATTTTGTTTTCTGTTAATATTTCGAAATATAAATTTTAAGCGGTCTTTCTTACGTTTAATTATTCCATGCAAATTTTTTAGCAGCCACGTTAAAATTCATTTTTATTTTATCCATTTTTTCAATCATCATTTTTTGAGGAACTTTAACTTTGATTTTTTTCTTCGTTTCTTCAACTTCGAAAAGAACAATGTTGGATTGTAATATTTCTTTAAAAATGTAGCTGCACTTTTTGTTTAATTTATTAATTCTTATTGGTTTTTTAGCTTTTACGCACAGTTGCATATTTTTTTGTAGCAAGAAGTTAATTTTTTTTTCTAATTTCATCTGTTTGTTTTCGAGTTCTTCAATTTTTTGTATGTAACATTTGGTTTGATTATCCGGTTGTTTTATTTTTATTGGAGAAGATTTGGAAGTGTGTGCATGACAAAAAATGACTATTTTTAGCCACTATGGACGTACACTGCTTTCCTTTATTGGAACCCTTTACTAAAATAAATTTGCATATTTGTTTTGGTAGATTTTTTTGTTTTGTCTTGTTTGTTGGAAGATCTGGAAGGTATTTAGTTTTAGTACAATTTTGTGAAGGGTGATTTTTTTTGAAATTTTCATATATTTTATCGTTTAGTGTTTGTATTTTTTGGTCTTCAGAGTCTAGATTAATTTCTTTTACTAGTGAAGCTAACTTATCATCTTTATTTTCTTTCGATTCGGCTTCTATTTCTAGTAGCTTCTGTTTGGGGTCGGCCCAATTTAAAGACATTAAAACAACTTCTTCTTTCTTTGGCGGTGTTTTAATCGGTGACACTAGATTTATAACAGGCATAGAGTAAAAAAGTTTAGCTTCGTCCAAAGACATAATGTAATACTTATATAAGTTTAATAAATTTAAAAAGATGTAAAAATTTAGGTGTAGTAAAAGAAATTTGCTGAATTGATATTTAAAATTATTTTAACAGATAAATACAAATTCTAAATAAAACTTTTAAAACTAGCGATGATAAAAAACACAAAGAACTAAAGTTTTATAGCAAAGAGAACCACTGTCTTGTGTAGAGTACAAAACAAAGTGATTGCAATTTCAAAATGATGCTCCCTTTTATACCATTTAATTAATGTTAAGTAGTGAAAAATTTGAACTTGCATGACAAAAGTTGAGTATTTGCAGCTGTTTTCCTTTATGCTTTATAAAAAGCAATTACTTTGATACAATTATAAAATGAACAAAGTCATTTACATAAATTCAAGGTCAAGTAGTAATTAAAATTTTTTTAGCCGTCTTGTTTTGTCGATAGACATTATTTTCATATCAGGCCATGAATATGAAAACATTGCCGAAACAAAACAAGGCGGCTATTTCTTTTTATTTAAAGTGTTGTATTGTACAAAATGTGACAAAAAAGTTGAAAATGTGAATGTAGTCTTGTTAATATTGAAATTTGACTGGTTTTTCAATATCCCACTTTATTATAACCTAAGTGGGAGCAGGTAACATAGCAAGTTAATCACTAACAAGTACGTATATTATTCAAAGTATTTTTTTCTAATATCGTTAAGACATTTGTAAATTGTTATTGACTGACGCGCTTTTATTTAATACTCAGCAAAAAAAATGTCTTGTATGTAGTGTATAATTTTTATATTATCACCTGCTTAGCAAAGAAATACATTGTTGCTTTAGCTAAGCAACAATGTACAATCTTTACTTGTAAATTAAAATATAAAGTATATGATGAAGGCAAGAAACCTGTATCACATAGCTAAATATAATTATACATTGAGGTATAATAATGTTATGTACAGTGTCGTATATGTTATAACAGGAAAAATGTATAAATGTTCTGCTAACAAAAAATTGAGAACGCGTAAGGAAACGTTCTGCGAATTCTTAAATTAGCAGTGAAAACACAGACATCAATCTGTATTTTATGTGTTTTTGTCGGGTGATGTGTTTATTTTTATCGAAGTTTTTATTACTATTATTGTGTAATATGTTTATTTATTACTAATAATTATTATTAAGTAATCTTTTTGTAAAAAACTGTACATATTCAAATATTTAAATTTATTTAACTCCAGATGTTTCAAAAAGTTTTTGAGGATGGGAAAAATTCTCAATTCATGTGAGTTATATTTCCACAAATTCCATCAATATCTTATTCAATGAAACAACTTTTGTTAAATTTCTATATTTTTATATGCGCTTTTGCACAATAAGCTAAAATGAGCAAAATTAAGAATAAAACTGTGCTCCTGAAAATACATTTTTATTAATATATAATAAAAGGTATATATCAAAATAAACTAATTTATTTAACTCAAGTGTTTCAAGAAGTTTTTGAGGATGGGAAAAATTCTCAATTCATGTGAGTTATATTTCCACAAATTCCATCAATATCTTATTCAATGAAACAACTTTTGTTAAATTTCTATATTTTGATATGCACAATAAGCTGAAATGAACAAAATTAATAATAAAACTGTGCTCCTGAAAAATACATTTTTATTAATATATAATAAAAGGTATATATCAAAATAAACTAATTAATTTAACTCAAGTGTTTCAAGAAGTTTTTGAGGATGGGAAAAATTCTCAATTCATGTGAGTTATATTTCCACAAATTCCATCAATATCTTATTCAATGAAACAACTTTTGTTAAATTTCTATATTTTGATATGCACAATAAGCTGAAATGAACAAAATTAATAATAAAACTGTGCTCCTGAAAAATACATTTTTATTAATATATAATAAAAGGTATATATCAAAATAAACTAATTTATTTAACTCAAGGTGTTTTAAAAAGTTTTTGAGGACGGGAAAAATTCTCAATTCATGTGAGTTAAATTTCCACAGATACCATCAATGTCTTATTTACTAAAACAACTTTTGTTAAATAAATTTTCTATACTTAGATATACACTTTTGTAAAATATCCTGAAAAAACATATTTAATAATAAAACTCTGCTTGAATAAAAGAATGTTATTTTAGAAAAGATCTAAGAAGAAATAAATACTACTACACCAAAGGTTAGTGTTTAATGCATGCACAAAGAACAAGATGCAATACGGTATAGTGACCTCTACAAGGGAATGGAAAGGAATGGATAACCGTACAGACATGTGGGCTCTATTTATCACTTCATTCGTCAAAATAATTTTGTAAAACAAAAATTTAGGAAAGGAAGAGACAGATGTTCTTTGCTAAAAGAAGTTGAGTTTAAAATTAATTTACAAAAGACAGTTAGTAGAAAACAAATTTTAAATTCAACAAGAGGGTGAATGTATAATTACAGTTATTTGCACACTGATCGTCATTTATTAAAATTCAAACTGAAAGCGGGCTATTTCAAACATCTGTTCGCCATCAAGGTAACGGACTACTAAAAACAGCTGTTTGTGAACCAAATGTTGTACAGTTTTAAAATACTTTTTATTTTTCAATAATACTATCTGTAAAACACGTTTGTTTTTAATAATAATATTTTAAAGTATTTGTTTTTAAACTGGATGTTGTATTATGTTGGAGTGTATTAATTCCTTTAGTTTAATTTAAACATTGACTTAAAATAATACACTGAAAGTAACAACAATAGAATTCAAAATAGTAATATGCTTCAAAAACTATTAATTGAGAGTGTAATAATCCTAGTAGAGTCAAACAATATAGCAATGATTAGAATTTTTTAATTAATAATACATTTTAGAAAAACAGATAAGTGATTGTCAAATCGGTTGGAGCGGGTTATTAAACTTTATAAAGAAACAACGGTTTTAACAGATGGTTCCTTGCTAAATTTAATTTTTTAAATTTATTAGAGTCAGGTTTTATTTAACTAGATGTAACACATATGTTGCCCTCATTCTATCGCTAGCTTGCTATCTAGCATGAGCTAACAATTCATTTACCGTTTATCGGTTTTTGAAAATATACATAATTAACTAAACATTACTCCACTTTAGAAAAATACAATGTCATCTACAATTTTAAACAATTAGTTAAACAAATACAATTTAAACAAAGATGAAAAAACACTATCTAACAAAATTAAAATGTAATATTAAAAACAAATTAAACCATATACAAATGAAACCTAAATTTACAATTTAGGTTTAAAATTAATTTGGACTACTGACAGGTGATTGCAACCGGATAGTCATTAAAATTAAACGAGGAACAACCGGAAGACTCGACGCTGCTCAAAAGATAGTCTTGTTTTCTTATCAAACCATCAGAAGCAGGTGCTTGCTCATTTCACAAACTTTATTAAAAATTTATTGCGTGTTATAAAACTGTTTGTACGGGTCGGGACAAACTTATTCCACTGCAAAGCCTCTTCCGAAACAGTTAACAAAATTATTATGGATAATGATCAACACTTTAATATTACTTCAACTACAGCGCCTCACACTTTTCCAGAAGAACAAATAGACAGAAATCAACCGATTCAAGAAAGCATTGTAACAACAAATTCAAATTTAATTCTCTTTCGTACTAATCAAATTGAACAAAATCGAAGAAGGCGGCATCAACACTTTAATATTACTTCAACTACAGCGCCTCACACTTTTCCAGAAGAACAAATAGACAGAAATCAACCGATTCAAGAAAGCATTGTAACAACAAATTCAAATTTAATTCTCTTTCGTATTAATCAAATTGAACAAAATCGAAGAAGGCAGCAAGAAACTTTATTATCTAATGAACGGAGAATTCAAGAAGCATTGGCATTAAGAAGAATGAACCATCCATCTTAGTAAAAAAAAATTTACTTTTAAGAACTTCTTTTTTATTTTTTATTTGTAATACAAACTAAATTATTTGTATTTAACAAAACATTTTAAATAAACTTTTAATATATTTAACAATTATTTTTAAATGTGTTTGTTACAAATATTTATATTTAATTAATAAAAAAAAATTGCAAATAATATTTTTAATATTTATTGTAGTAGTGGCAAACCAGGCACTCTGGCACAGAATTTAGAAATACATGTTAAGCATTTTTGTTTGTAAATAATTATTGTACATAATTTTAGTATGTAAATAATAGTTTAAAATTAAATTGTAAATAACATTTTCAATAAAAAATAAAATAAAAAAATAAAGAAAATAAAAAAAATCTAATTAATTTTTATTATTAATAATTTTTATTATTAATAATAAAAATTAATTAGATTTTTTTTAAACTTTCAAATGACCTTGAAAACAATGACGTCATAGGTATGACGTCACTTCATGGTTGGCTGATTATGACGTCACTTCATGGTCGGCTGATTATGACGTCACTTCCGGGTCATGCTCAACAGAGCGTGTAATTTATTCACTGTGCCAGAGTGCCTGGTCTGCCACTACTTACGGACATATCCGTATTGATGTATTTTTTAGGTTATTTTTATTTAATAGTACACTACATAACCGGAAATGGGTACAAAAGCCTTTAAATGCTTATTTATAGCCAACCGGATGCAAGCTGGTTTAATTTCACACAACAGGAAGTTAGAAACAGCTGTTATGCTATTTTTGTTGCCGTGACGACTGACGCATAGCGCGGAATGCGGATATAACCGGATCTCGCTAGACAGTTTGCCCGCCAGTGCCAGTGTCGACAGTCACAGCCAAGAGTCTGTCTACTTGACATCACTAAGCTTTTGTTTACATCATTGTAGTTATTCTTTGGTTGGTTTGTTTCATTTTATTGTGTTCATTTATTGCTGGGAAACGATTTATTTTTGCAAGACCTGCACGGAACATCCCACACTTCACCCTGACGGATGTTTTGTAGTGTATCATACTGTCCTAAACTACTAACTAATCCCATTACTGTATTATAGTTTATTTGATAACATATAATGAGATTGTTTTTCATTTTATTTTATATTGTTTAAATTTAGACTAAAGTTATTGTACTAACTGAATATATATAGCAGCGTATTCCATAAAATTGTTTTAATCATTATGTCATATTACAAAATGTAAAATTAAATAAATTTTTATGAAATGGCTATTTTTTATTACTTAAAGGTCCATTAAGTGGAAAATAAATTAAACTTTTGAAAAAAATAAAATTAAAAAAATAAAGTTAAATGCACGCTATTGAGACCCAGGCCAAATTTTATTCAGCGCTTTAAGGGCTAAAACGGGTATACAGTCAGTTAAATTTGAAGGAAATAACATCTTCATTGACGGTAAGGTATATCCTGGGTCATATGATCTATTCGAGTTAGTTTTTATGAGGAAACTCATAAAAACATCAATTAAAGACTATAGAGATGGAGATTTGGATTCGTACAGGAAAATGTTGCTGCAAACAAAATCCTATATAAATCCTAATAATGGAATGGTGAAAGGAAGCAGGGGTCTTAAATATAAAAACATTGTTAAACCTTTAATTAACGGTTTAACACCAATAAGTGAGGAAAGTAGTACAATGTATGTAAATAATCCAATAGACAGTACTTTTCGTCCTAGGAAACGTTCAAAAACTCCAGATAGGTTACCTGTAAAATTAGGTAGGTATCAAGTGGATGAGATTGAAAACAATTCACTTGATACAGATGAGGGTGGGGAGACGTATAGTTCAAATGAGCAAGATTACTTTGATAGTAGTTCAGACGATGGAAATGAAATGGATGAAGTAAGGAGACAAGTATACAAGATGTTTTAAAATTTTCACAGGTTAATTACTCGAGCTGGGACGATCCTAATCAATTAGTAGACAGGTTGCGTTTGTTGATTGCCTCAAAAGAGGCGGGAAACACTGACCATGACAGTGAGATTATTACAATATTAAAAGAACTTAAAGGAGCGCGGATTATTAAAGACTATAATAACTTCCAATTGTAGAAAGAAGCATTTAGAGACTTAAGTTTTAAAATTTAATGACTCCTAATAAGGTTTTAACTGTTACTGTTTCAAATAGTTGCATACTATAACACATGTAATATCAATGGTACCATATAAAATACAAATACAAAAATATTAAACAATAAAAGACTTACAAAAAAAGTTTGTTTTAAATAGAAAATCTTTAGCTTGAAAATAGACCGTTTTCAAAAAGTATTTGTTATAAACAATAAATGTAAGTTTTCCTAGTAATAGCAAACGTGTGTCTAGCTCTGAATGTTATTTTACAATTTTATCTGAAGACTGTTTGGTGTGACGTAATTGGATGGGATGTAAGTACCTGTTTCCTAATTAATAACATTGTTGTGTGTTCTTGGAGAAATTCAACATGAGCCTGTCGTTTTTATGTGTGATACTACGGTCTCGTAATCTGTAGTTCCATGATGTGTGTGGGCTCTGGGATGGTCTAACGGTCCGTAACCCAGTGTGTATGTGTGTGTGTGAGTGCAATAACCGTATCGTCGAGGTGAGGGCGGCCCAAATTCAATAAAAAATCGCCCGACTGTTCTCTAAGGCAGCCGTAAAACGCATAAGTCCTGAGGCAGTCCTGCAACTTGGGGCTGGGCTAAACTACGTAAGACCTTGAGTTGCAGTTCAGGTCCTCGTTCGGTACGTGTATCTGGATGTATGTAACACTCTATGGCTGGCTTAAACTCTGTAAGTCCAGGGTGTGAGTAAGGGATATTTTTAGTAACAAGAAAAATAAAAAAAATAAATAAAAAATAAAAGCCCTTTGTAAGTTTGTGCGTCACATTGAAAGGCTTCTCCAAGTAAAGTGGCGGCTAGACTTACAGGGGATCCAAAAAAAAAGAAAAAAAAAAAACACAAAAATAATACTGGGAGGTAGCAATTTTGTTATGGAGTGGCTATCACCGTAGCTTGCGATGGTTGGGGCAAGTTACATTAAAGTAAGTGGGATTATGCCTACCGGGGACACCCACTATAATAAAAAACGCGCCTTTGCACAGAGTGCAATGGCCCTATACCTCTTGGGTGGTGTGGAAACTTGGGTCAAGGTCACAGACTTGTCTGAACAGGCATTGACTTGATAGTCATAGTCTTGTCTAGGAATGCAAGGACAAGCGTTACGACTCGTGCATAGGCCTTCGGGGAAGGAGGCACAATACTCCTAACAAGCTGTGACTCTCAAGGTCAAATGAGAGTATAAAAGGGCTCGTATTTCCTCTTTTCTTATCAGTCTATCATGGCATCTTTTGTCGAACGTTTCAACGCTGCTACTCCGATGAATTATATTACTGTCACGGTTGGAGATTTGTCATCCAACATCCAGTATCCAGACAAAAGTATTACACGCATAAATACGAAATACGGTGATACTCTCGTTGCGATACTGTTTGATCCGCATTTGGAGGAGGACATTAAGGTGTTTCTACCTAGAAGATACGTCGATACTTTGCATGAGGGGGAATCAATACCGGACAACTTGGTACTGATCAAAGAAGTTGGATCCACGTCTGCTGTACACATTTTCCAGGTATGTATGTTACTTGAGGGAAAAGTACTTGTAGGAGTTCTTTTGTTATGAGTTGTTTTCTTATGTGTGCTGTTATTGTTTCAGAAAGATGGAGCATTGATGCAAGATGTTTAAGTGTTTCAAAACACCAGAAGATCGAGTACACGACTGCAGGTACTGCAAAGCATTTTTACTGCAAGAAGAACAAAGAAAAAGACGCTGCATCCCATTGATCTTCATACCGTGTATTTTTTTCGCAAGTTACATGGTCTACGAGATTTACTATAAAAAACTAGAGTAAATCTCTATGGAAAGGTGGCAGGATGGCTACCAACGTAATGAGCGATGGTTGGGGCTTATTACAAGGGTTTGTTTCTCCGTACCACAGGGGTATATGATCTAGACCTGTGGGAGCCTCTTTGTTTACCCTTAAAAATCAAAATAGTGACCTCTGAGCTGGTAGAGGAGGTTGACGTTCCTTCAGAGGCTTTGTACTAACATTCTACCGACCATACAGGGTGAGTATCTTTGCATGCTTTACGTAATATGTTTTGTGCATTCTGAAGTAGTAATTAAGCCTGTAAGGTGTCGACACACTCAATAAGGCTGCAGTAAAGCACATTTACTATATTGTATATATGAATTAAACCATTAAAGAATGGGTGTCAAGGTCAAGGCCCCATAGAGTATAGATTTACTATAGAGTATAAGAGAAAATAATGCATTTTATATAGTATAACAAGGCTAATAGTGTATTTTATATCGTGCAAAAAGGGAATTTGAGGGAAATTTTAGAATTTGGGGGAAATTTTGGTAGGGAATTTTCCCACGGGGTACCGAGTCTGAGTTGGCGCGGGAGGGAAAATACGCCTTATTGGAAAAAAAAAGTTCATTTTATATAGCTAGGCTAAGAGTGTATTTTATATAGTATAACATGGTAAAAGTTAGGTTAAGATTGTATTTTATATAGTATGATGTGAGAAAAAAGTTCATTTTATATAGTATAACAAGGCTAATAGTGTATTTTATATAGTACAAAAAGGGAATTTGAGGGAAATTTGGGAATTTGAGGGAAATTTTGGGAGGAAAAATTCCCACCAGGTTGGCAGGACTGGGGGCCGCCATCTTGGATCCGGGGCTGCCATCTTGGATCCGGTCACGTGACTTCCCCCACCCTCGACTCTTCATTTGACGAAAACTCCTCATGGGACGGCGCAAAGTCGGTGTTTCCCTACTACTGGTGGGTGGGTGGATCAATACCACTGTACGTGTATGTATGGCTGTGTGGGTCAATACCATTGAACGTGTATAGGCGGATGGGTGGGTCACTACTACTGTACGTGTAAAGGCGGGCGGGTGGGTCAATACCACTAAATGTGTATGGGTGGGTGGGTGGGTCAATACCACTGTACGTGTATGTATGGGTGTGTGGGTCAATACCATTGAACGTGTATAGGCGGGTGGGTGGGTCAATACCACTGTACGTGTATAGGCGGGTGGGTGGGTCACTACTATTGTACGTGTATAGGCGGGTGGGTGGGTCAATACCAATGTACGTGTATAGGCAGATGGGTGGGTAACTACTACTGTACGTGTATAGGCAGGTGGGTGGCTCACTACTACTGTACGTGTATAGGCGCGCGGGTGGGACAGTACCACTAATTGTGTATGGGCGGGCGAATGGGTTCTTAAAATATTAAAATATAATGATCGCTAAATAGTAGTTTTCAATTAATATTCACATTTTTTGCACACGCTCTTTTATTTTATTTAATATCAGGGAAATGGAATTTATACTGAAAAGTTAAATAGCGTTTATAATATTTATTAAAAATATGTTAGGGGGTCATTCGCGAAGTTTTGTTTTTGTTCCCAACATGATAAAGTACTAAAGTATTAGAGCCAATGTAGTAAATTGTAAATAAAATTTTATTTTAAATTAAATAAGATTCTAAGTAATTAATATTAATAAGCATAAATCTCAGTAACTACCTCTTTAAAAACAAAATATATTTTCAGCCTAAATTATAGAATACATTGTTTACTAAATAAGAGATATTTTAATAAGTTATATTTATTTTCTTGTCATTGAAACTACAATTCTCTGTAAAAAGTCAGATAAATATCTATATAAAATATTCATATTTTAACCTTTGCTTTTATAATATAAACAATTTAAACGAATGAAATTATTTTAACTAATGATGTTTCTAAACGGTTTCATTCAGGTACACAAACGGTTGTGGCTGGACTATTTTCTAATGATAGAAGCTTCAGCCATTTGGGGTAATGGAGTACTATGTAAATAGTTTTAATTACTACATCCAAGCAATTCACAACTTTGCACTTATCGTTAGCTAAACTGAACAGTTTAAAGTTTAATGGTCATGTAGAAAACATTTTCCCTTATAACGTATACTATATAATACAATTTGTTGCGATTTGTAGAAAAATATTCTTTTTTTTATTGAGATGGTTATTACCTAATATTGTATACGGTTGAAAACAATCAGCAGAATGTGTAAGCGTATGTTTTATTTTATTTTATATATTTTGGATTAATAATACAAATAAAAATGGTACCTTGACCTATTAGGACACAGTATTTAAACAAGTATATGTACTATACATTAAATTAAAAAAATACACTGGCAATTAATTTGTTTTCTAGTATTAACAATATTTAATTTAAATATATACATTACAACTTTACTCGTATGAACCGTATTCTAACAAGTCACACACTTTGTATCTGGTCAGTATTGTTTATTTTAGTATTGTGTGGATCATTCAGTACTTTTCTTATAGTTTGTTTATTAAGCCACTCTATAGTTCATTCTAACGTCACTTTGTGAGTAAGGTAAAAGCCATGCCTAGCAAGTGGATGGGTGAGCCACACGCTGTCACACTGGCACTTTCAGTAACTACTCAGAGTAAGTAGTTATGTGTTACAGTACTTGGTGCCGCACAACAAAACAACCACTTCTTAGGCATCCTGCTAACATAGACTTGACCCTTCTATCAAGTCTAGTACACATGACATGGTACTCTCCGTTCACACTTCTAATATTACTCTGAGTAAGTAGTTATGTGTTACAGTACTTGGTGCCGACAACACAACAACCACTTCTTAGGCATCCTGCAAACATAGACTTGACCCTTCTATCAAGTCTAGTACACATGACATGGAAGTAGTCATTCACACTTGTAATATTACTCTGAGTAAGTAGTTATGTGTTACAGTACTTGGTGCCGACAACACAACAACCACTTCTTAGGCATCCTGCTAACATAGACTTGACCCTTCTATCAAGTGTAGTACACATGACATGGTACTCTCCGTTCACACTTCTAATATTACTCTGAGTAAGTAGTTATGTGTTACAGTACTTGGTGCCACACTACACAACAACCACTTCTTAGGCATCCTGCTAACATAGACTTGACCCTTCTATCAAGTCTAGTACACATGACATGGTACTCTCCGTTCACACTTCTAATATTACTCTGAGTAAGTAGTTATGTGTTACAGTACTTGGTGCCGCACAACACAACAACCACTTCTTAGGCATCCTGCTGACATAGATTTGACCCTTCAATCAAGTCTAGTACACATGACATGGTACTAGCCGTTCACACTTTTAATATTACTCTGAGTAAGTAGTTATGTGTTACACTACTGGGTGCCGACAACATAACAACCACTTCTTAGGCATCCTGCTGACATAGACTTGACCCTTCAATCAAGTCTAGTACACATGACATGGTACTAGCCGTTCACACTTTTAATATTACTCTGAGTAAGTAGTTATGTGTTACAGTACTGGGTGCCGACAACATAACAACCACTTCTTAGGCATACTGCTAACATAGACTTGACCCTTCAATCAAGACTAGTACACATGACATCGTACTATCCGTTCACACTTCTAATATTACTCTGAGTAAGAAGTTATGTGTTACAGTACTTGGTGCCGACAACATAACAACCACTTCTTAGGCATACTGCTAACATAGACTTGACCATTCTATTAGGTCTAGTACACATGACATGGTACTAGCCGTTCACAGACCTAATATTACTCTGAGTAAGTAGTTATGTCTTACAATACTTGGTGCCGACAACATAACAACCACTTCTTAGGCATCCTGCTAACATAGACTTGACCGTTCTATCAAGTCTAGTACACATGACATGGTACTATCCGTTCACACTTCTAATATTACTCAGAGTAAGTAGTTATGTGTTACAGTACTTGGTGCCGACAACACAACAACCACTTCTTAGGCATCCTGCTAACATAGACTTGACCCTTCTATCAAGTCTAGTACACATAACATGGAAGTAGTCATTCACACTTCTAATATTACTCTGAGTAAGTAGTTATGTGTTACAGTACTTGGTGCCGACAACACAACAACCACTTCTTAGGCATCCTGCTAACATAGACTTGACCCTTCTATCAAGTGTAGTACACATGACATGGTACTCTCCGTTCACACTTCTAATATTACTCTGAGTAAGTAGTTATGTGTTACAGTACTTGGTGCCACACAACACAACAACCACTTCTTAGGCATCCTGCTGACATAGACTTGACCCTTCAATCAAGTCTAGTACACATGACATGGTACTAGCCGTTCACACTTTTAATATTACTCTGAGTAAGTAGTTATGTGTTAAAGTACTGGGTGCCGACAACATAACAACCACTACTTAGGCATCCTGCTGACATAGACTTGACCCTTCAATCAAGTCTAGTACACATGACATGGTACTAGCCGTTCACACTTTTATTATTACTCTGAGTAAGTAGTTATGTGTTACAGTACTGGGTGCCGAAAACATAACAACCACTTCTTAGGCATACTGCTAACATAGACTTGACCCTTCAATCAAGACTAGTACACATGACATCGTACTATCCGTTCACACTTCTAATATTACTCTGAGTAAGAAGTTATGTGTTACAGTACTTGGTGCCGACAACATAACAACCACTTCCTAGGCATACTGCTAACATAGACTTGACCATTCTATTAGGTCTAGTACACATGACATGGTACTAGCCGTTCACAGACCTAATATTACTCTGAGTAAGTAATTATGTCTTACAATACTTGGTGCCGACAACATAACAACCACTTCTTAGGCATCCTGCTAACATAGACTTGACCCTTCTATCAAGTCTAGTACACATGACATGGTACTCTCCGTTCACACTTCTAATATTACTCTGAGTAAGTAGTTATGTGTTACAGTACTTGGTGCCGCACAACACAACAACCACTTCTTAGGCATCTTGCTAACATAGACTTGACCCTTCTATCAAGTCTAGTACACATGACATGGTACTATCCGTTCATACTTCTAATATTATTCTGAGTAAGTAGTTATGTGTTACAGTACTTGGTGCCACACAACACAACAAACACTTCTTAGGCATCCTGCTAACATAGACTTGACCCTTCTATCAAGTCTAGTACACATGACATGGTACTATCCGTTCACACTTCTAATATTACTCTGAGTAAGTAGTTATGTGTTACAGTACTTGGTGCCACACAACACAACAACCACTTCTTAGGCATCCTGCTAACATAGACTTGACCCTTCTATCAAGTCTAGTACACATGACATGGTACTATCCGTTCACACTTCTAATTTTACTCTGAGTAAGTAGTTATGTGTTACAGTACTTGGTGCCACACAACACAACAACCACTTCTTAGGCATACTGCTAACATGGACTTGACCCTTCTATCAAGTCTAGTACACATGACATGGTACTATCCGTTCACACTTCTAATTTTACTCTGAGTAAGTAGTTTTGTGTTACAGTACTTGGTGCCACACAACACAACAACCACTTCTTAGGCATCCTGCTAACATAGACTTGACCCTTCTATCAAGTCTAGTACACATGACATGGTACTATCCGTTCACACTTCTAATTTTACTCTGAGTAAGTAGTTATGTGTTACAGTACTTGGTGCCACACAACACAACAACCACTTCTTAGGCATACTGCTAACATAGACTTGACCCTTCTATCTAGTCTAGTACACATGACATGGTACTATCCGTTCATACTTCTAATATTACTGTGAGTAAGTAGTTATGTGTTACAGTACTTGGTGCCGCACAACACAACAACTACTTCTTAGGCATACTGCTAACATAGACTTGACCCTTCTATCTAGTCTAGTAAACATGACATGGAAGTAGTCGTTCACTCTTCTAATATTACTCTGAGTAAGTAGTTATGTGTTACAGTACTTGGTGCCGCACAACACAACAACCACTTCTTAGGCATACTGCTAACATGGACTTGACCCTTCT
Source organism: Stictocephala bisonia (assembly GCA_035578905.1). Classification (NCBI taxonomy): domain Eukaryota; kingdom Metazoa; phylum Arthropoda; class Insecta; order Hemiptera; family Membracidae; genus Stictocephala; species Stictocephala bisonia. The sequence continues at coordinate 78,416 of JAQJVL010001110.1, forward strand.
ATCTAGTCTAGTAAACATGACATGGAAGTAGTAGTTCACACTTCTAATATTACTCTAGTTATTTGCTACAGTACTTGGTGCCGCACAACACAATAACCACTTCTTAGGCATACTGCTAACATAGACTTGACCCGACTATCTAGTCTAGTAAACATGACATGGAAGTAGTCGTTCACTCTTCTAATATTACTCTGAGTAAGTAGTTATGTGCTACAGTACTTGGTGCCACACAACACAACAACCACTTCTTGGGCATCCTGCTAACATGGACTTGACCCTTCTATCAAGTCTAGTACACATGACATGGTACTATCCGTTCACACTTCTAATATTACTCTGAGTAAGTAGTTATGTGCTACAGTACTTGGTGCCACACAACACAACAACCACTTCTTGGGCATCCTGCTAACATGGACTTGACCCTTCTATCAAGTCTAGTACACATGACATGGTACTATCCGTTCACACTTCTAATATTACTCTGAGTAAGTAGTTATGTGTTACAGTACTTGGTGCCACACAACACAACAACCACTTCTTAGGCATCCTGCTAACATGGACTTGACCCTTCTATCTAGTCTAGTAAAAATGACATGGAAGTAGTCGTTTACTCTTCTAATATTACTCTGAGTAAGTAGTTATTTGCTACAGTACTTGGTGCCGCACAACACAACAACCACTTCTTAGGCATCCTGCTAACATGGACTTGACCCTTCTATCTAGTCTAGTAAAAATGACATGGAAGTAGTCGTTTACTCTTCTAATATTACTCTGAGTAAGTAGTTATGTGTTACAGTACTTGGTGCCGCACAACACAACAACCACTTCTTAGGCATCCTGCCAACATGGACTTGACCCTTCTATCTAGTCTAGTAAAAATGACATGGAAGTAGTCATTTACTCTTCTAATATTACTCTGAGTAAGTAGTTATGTGTTACAGTACTTGGTGCCGCACAACACATCAACCACTACTTAGGCATACTGCTAACATAGACATGGTACTATCCGTTAACAGTTCTAAGAGTTACAATTTTCAAACTACTAAACTCAATCAAGAAAGGGTACTTTTCTAAGAACCGACGTACTCACCTCACAAGTGGCAATAAAATGTATTTCGTATAGTATGTTATCCTGTATATAATTGTCTTTCTCTAAATATATATGATTACCGGTGATCTATAAATCATTCATTAGTAATGTAAGCTTTAGAAAAATTAAATTGGAAATACTCTTCTCCTTAAGAAATAGTTGTTTTGAAGTTTTGTAATGCTTTGAATTTCAAATTCCAGAAAGTGTGTTATTGATTTTAATTGTTGCCTCAAAATGTCAAGTCTGTATCTTGAAAAGGATTATTACTAAATAGTGTACATAAATGCGTACACTATTTAGTACGCATAGCATAGAGCAAAATATCATACTTCAACAATTGTTGTGTAGAATATTTTAAACCAGTAGTTTATAAACTTTGCAGAACAGTTTTAACTATACTAAAAGCTGTAAGATTAAATAATACAACTTTACCACTCCATCATCCATGAATCGTATTAAATTACGAAAATCATCCATTAGACCCTTTATTAGCTTAATGTTTAAGCTAATATCCTCTTGTTGGAGGTGACAGAATAAATTGATTTATAATATCTCACTATAGAGAAAATGGTACTAACAATATTAGCTGCAAAAATAGTTGAAGAAAATTTATAAATTAGTTATATATGCTTAACAAACCTTATTTAAGTAAGTTAATTTATGTAGTAATATTAAATATTGACAGAGGTAAAAGTTTAAATGTTATTAAACAATTGCCAATATACCTATAATTCATTGAAGTCCTTTTTTATAATTTATGTTTGAATAAACACATTTGAAAGAATATCCTTGTTTTATGATTTAAAAAATAATATTTTACTAACTATACGTTCCGGACATTCACTTTATGTTGCTAAATTGACTTTAAGTATTAACTGGAGAAACAATATTATTATCAAATCAGTAAAAGAGGATGATTTAGGAACAAGAATATTTTCATATTTTTGGCATGTCTTAAAGTTTATCATTAAGAGACGGAACTTCTTAAAATTAAAAAAAATTCTTTTAAGAAATTTCAAGATTTTTGTGTTGTGAATAAGAATGAGCTTATATCGTAAATTTACAGGGTGGTAATGTTAAAACTTGCCACAATAGTTGCTTTAATACCGAACAAGTTAGCGAAGTTCTGGTGAAGGAGACCTGTATTGCTTATCGGGGATATAAAATAGGAATTATTTAAATATTGGATTGTTACTTCTAACCCTCATCCAAACTGAAAATCTTCAAATTTAAAACCATACCTTGTTAAGCCCGTTAAGAATGTAGTTTTGTTACAAAAACAATGTTAAATTACACTGACCGTTAAGTTAATGAGTATGTAATTTGTACCACTGTAAAAACTACTTTTACCATGATAAATATGTTATTGTTGTCTCTGTTGTAAGATAAAATATGCCTTCATTAAAATATATACATTTTTAACAAAATTATAAAAATAACAAAACATATATGTACACAGCTCTTTTATTCATGAGATTCCTTGATGGCTAACCTACAACCAGGCCTTTCAGACACACGTAATTTTGATATTGACTCTTTATCATTATTAAATTACTTTAAGGAAATTAAAGTCCTGGATTTCATGGTAATATCCAGTAATTTGAATACCTACACGACATCATATATATGAGTTTATTAAAAACTGAATTAGAAATTTATCCAGTTTTCAATCAATACTGGTAAGATTTTCATATATTATTAAAATTTGTATTACCTTTTTTAGTAATTCTTATATCGTTAGTCAACTTTATATATTTAAACGTCAAATAATACTTCGTAGATTATTTTGTTAAGTAAAAATAAAAGCACAGTGTTTTTACGCTATCCAAACAACTATTAAATTATTTATAATTTAATATTTCCTGCCATAATATTTCACCATAATATTAATACACAATTACAAATGTTTCCGTGGTAAGTAAAATTCCTAATAAATAATACATAACCTATAATATAATTAATACACTATAGTTAATATCACAAGTGAAACAATGAAAAGAATAAGGATATTGGAACTAATATTATTCCATTTAAATACTAACTAAAAGTATTGAAAGCAAAAAAATAAAATAACTATTCACCTCAATAAATTACGTTAATTATTATAATTGGCTTAAATTTTTCCAGCAACATTAATTAGTGTAGTAGTTTAACGTGGAAAGGTTTGTTTTTTAATTATAAATGTTGTCTAACCAAATTATGAAACTGATATTGCCTGAAGATACCTAACAGGAAACCATAGAAACTGATATTGCCCGAAGATACCTAACAGGAAACCATAGAAACTGATATTGCCCGAAGATACCTAACAGGAAACCATAGAAACTGATATTGCCCGAAGATGCCTAACAGGAAACCATAGAAACTGATATTGCCCGAAGATACCTAACAGGAAACCATAGAAACTGATATTGCCCGAAGATACCTAACAGGAAACCATAGAAACTGATATTGCCCGAAGATACCTAACAGGAAACCATAAAAACTGATATTGCCCGAAGATATCTAACAGGAAACCATAGAAACTGCTTTGGACTTTTCACATCTAGCAGTTTAGTATTTTTACTTAGTTAAAGAAACACAGTTCCAATTAAGAGACACTTTTAGAATTTCCAAAACAGTGTTTTTTACAAGGAGGAAAGTGCGTTGATGCTAACTGCACATTGCTATCCCAAGAGATGGAACATCTGGAGCCTAACCGCTAAACACCCCTCTTGTCCGAAAAGAGTAACCTGCAACTGTTCAACACAATTTCAGTACTAGAGTATTAATCATCAGCCAAAATTAAGCCATAGTCTTTAAAATTTATTAAATTAAGTCTGATCGAGGTGTACCTTCAGTAATGCCTCATTGCAGCATGCAACAAGTACTAGGTGTCTCCGTAATAGCCCATCCACAAAAACGAGTCCTGTAAACATGGATCATGGTTTACGCACTGTTATGAATTATTTTTGCTCATGATTATAAAAGTAACATATTTAAAATATTAGAACCATAATTTTATATTAAACGAATTATTAGCCTGTGTTTTCTATAAAACACCATCAAAAGTAAAAAGAATATCTCTATATTATCGTAGCTGTTTTCAGTTAAATTATATTAAAAAATACATAAAATGGTTGCATTAGAACATTTTAAATTAAGTACGTTTAAAAGTGGTTTAATTTATATATTTACTTATTAATATTTTGGCACTTTTCCGTTTTACGTAGTACCGGTAAAGTGTAGTACTGATACCGATCTATCAGTAAACAAATATCCTTCTAATTCATATACTATTTTCTTATAATATTTTTAAATGTTGATCATTCTACCCAATATATTAAAACGATATTAGAATCCTTCCATATAGGTAATATTTATTCAAACTTTGAAATTATATTAATATTCAGTTTGTAGATACAAATGAAGAAAATTGGAACTTGATTGTAGGATGTTGCCATTGATGAATAACTTTGTACTCAATCAGGTGTTCTTCTTTGATTCGACCATTTAAATTATTTCGTAATACTGTGATTTTAAATACCTTATTATCTTGTAAGTTATCTGTCTAACCATATATTAAAGAACATTAAGTGCAAATAAACTTTGACATAACATTGTAGTGGGATATTACGGATGTTAAAGTAAAAATATAATTTTAAAGACATCTTGCAAAAGTTTATAGTAAATAAAAATATGCTGAATTGTTAAAACAAGGATTATTCTATATTTTACTGTACAGAAGGTGTTAAAAAAAATAAAGTTAACGTTTTCGATGCTAGTTTAATTAAGAAAATCGTATATGCTGTATAAACGTAACATTTAATTTCATAATTACTGTGTAGCGAGGGAAAACATATGAACTAAAGGGCTATTTTAGACTCCTTTGTTTTACAATCTATAAAATTTCCCCTGAAATATATGAACTGACCTTTAATAATAGGCCAGTATCAAGGTTAGTTAAAGCTTGACCACGCAGATTAAAAGTCCTTATTTCAAAGCGAATCAAGGTTTAAATTACTTTTGAAAGGCGAGAGATTATAAATCCCGACACGTCCTTTGATACTAGGCTGTTAATAATGATACTTTCTCAGGATTGGATAACCTGAGTTTGTAACAAAGACTACATTTAATAGTTAATTACTTCAATCACAATCAATCTATAATTACCCATACCTTAAAGATCAGGATCTTTAAAATAAATAAATAAAATAATTCATATTTAATTTACATTTACAGTTTAAAGTTAGAATATAAACAACATTACCATAATTCATCCTTAAAAATGTAGAAGATTTTTTAAATATATTTACTTCACAAAGGAACTATTTTATGACTTAATTGGTGAGAAATGTTTGGTTACGAAAATAGCAGAAGGGTGATATAATCTTAATTTAATAACATCATCAGCCTAGGGGAATAATCTTTACGGTTCACGGATATAGAATCCGTATTAACTATGAGGCTAGGCATATAAGCCTACCTTAGCCAGTTATCTTCAACCACCTCACAATATTACTACACTGGGCCTATTATTACAACTGATTTTAATATTTTTATGATCATACTTCTATGTTTAATAATTACAGAATTAAAATAGCGGTTAATTAAACATGATTAATATTAATAAGGGACGAAGAAAAAATATACTGAATAATAGAGAAGTATTCTAGTTATAATTAAACGTAGTATGCACTTGAATTTGAATCTCCAAATAAATACTTGTTGAATAGTTAACATTTTGTTAAAATATGTTACGTACTGGGTAAAAAAAAGTAAAACAACCAATAAATATAGAATAAAGTAAATTTTAACAAATGTGAATCATAAATAAATATGCATTTTAAAATAGCTTCGTGATGTATTAAATTTTCATAATATTAAAGAATTATCAATGCAACACAAATCGTACCTATTACTGTCATGGAGTATGTATTTTGTACAGATGCAGAGTAAAGTGATTCCATTAGCAGTAAAACTTTACTGCTAACCATTTATATTTCAAGTCCCACTCTGATACTAAATTGAGTGTCATATTTACGATTTTATGAATTAATAACTAAGATTAACTATTTTGAATAAATATTCCAAAATATTATCACTGATAATTTTTCACCTATTAGGAAGGATTAAGCGATTCGTGAAAAGAAAACATTATGTTCATAACCATGTTAAATATAATAATAAGGGATTACAAAGAGAACATTTGTGTATTAATGGATTTGTTTTATTATTAGGAAAGCTCGTTAATAGTAATTCAAATGTTTTTTTATGTGTAGTAAAGTTATTAGGGAACCGACCAACTAAAAACCACATTTATTTTAATATTTTACATCCATTTATACAAAAATATAACAACATAAACTTTATATACAAATTAAAGTATACTCAAATATTATTACCATTCGCAAAATTGAATCTTTGAAGAATCAATAATATAGAAAATAAAATCATACATTAATCACACATTTTGCCATCATAAATAGTTAAATTTCTAATAGTAAACCTATTTTAATATTTTACTATTGCTCTTAGCATCTTATTATCTCTGAAACTTACTCTCCAAATTAGTGACTTTCAATATTAGAAGAATATTTTAAACACTAACTCAAAAAAATTTTCACTTGCTGAATTTACAAACTGTATATACAGTCGGGTACATTTTGTGTCATCTTTTTCACTATAATATAAAAAAAAATTAAAAAGTTTTGTTAGATATATAACTTAAAAATCTAATTCTTTTGTGGTAACATCCTGTAGTAAATATAATAAAGTATACTTATCTCTAAATATACTACAATTAAAATAGATACAATATAAAATGTCAACATCTCATATTTTATAGCATCAGTACGTAATGTATACAACAGCAATACAAACTAAGGATGGCCAAACGTAACCGCATTAGTTTCTTTGCATCAGTTGATACATTTTAACTAATGCGAAGAGTAACTGATGCGCAAGACCAGCTGATGCATAAGGAAATGGATATTCCTTATATCCTGCTCGTCTCTTCTGCTTCTAGCTCTACTAGACAATACAACAGTAGATTGATTTCCTGTTGAAACACGCTGTTTCCTGGAATCAGATAAATTAAACGTGTTCGTGTATCAAACTCCTAAAATTATTGACATTAGTTGTGTAACAAAAACCACCGATTCAAAATAATTGGTTTGAGCTATTGCAGTTAGTTTCAACAGTAAAAGAATGCCGGCTGACCAGTTCCTGTTACTTCGTACCAGTTAAAATAAACTGATACGCGCTGGCAAACTAAACTGTTATATCAGCTAACCAAAAGCAGCAGGTTGGAACATCTCTAACACAAGCACTAGGTGTTAGAGATGTTCCAACACCGAAGGTGTTTCACTATATATGGGTTAAAAATTATACAAACACACTTCCGAACATGTCTCAATAGGTATGGGTTAATGACGATACAAACATAATACCGAAGGTGTTTCAATAAGTATGGGTTAAAAATTATACAAACAAAGTACCGAAAGTGTTTCACTAAGTATGGGTTAATAATGATACAAGCAAAGTACCAAAGGTGTTTCACTAAGTATGAGTTAACAATGATACAAACACAGTACCGAAGGTGTTTCACTACATATAGGTTAATAATGATACAAACACAGTACCGAAGGTGTTTCACTAAGTATGGGTTAACAATGATACAAACACAGTACCAAAGGTGTTTCACTAAGTATAGGTTAATAATGATACAAACACAGTACTGAAGGTGTTTCACTAAGTATGGGTTAATAATGATACAAACACAGTACCGAAGGTGTTTCACTAGGTATGGGTTAAAAATGATAAAAACAAAGTACCGAAGGTGTTTCAATAAGTATAGGTTAAAAATGATACAAACACAGTACCGAAGGAGTTTCACTAAGTATGGGTTAACAATGATACAAACACAGTATCGAAGGTGTTTCACTAAGTATAGGTTAATAATGATACAACAAAAGTACCGAAGGTGTTTCACTAAGTATGGGTTAATAATGATACAAACACAGTACCGAAGGTGTTTCACTAAGTATGGGTTAACAACGATACAAACACAGTACCAAAGGTGTTTCACTAAGTATAGGTTAATAATGATACAAACACAGTACCGATGGTGTTTCACTAGGTATGGGTTAAAAATGATACAAACAAAGTACCGAAGTTGTTTCAATAAGTATGGGTTAATAATGATACAAACACAGTACCGAAGGTGTTTCACTAAGTATGGGTTAACAATGATACAAACACAGTATCGAAGGTGTTTCACTAAGTATAGGTTAATAATGATACAAAAAAAGTACCGATGGTGTTTCACTAAGTATGGGTTAATAGTGATACAAACAAAGTACCGAAGGTGTTTCACTAAGTATGGGTTAATAATGATACAAACAAAGTACCGAAGGTGTTTCACTAAGTATGGGTTAATAGTGATACAAACAAAGTACCGAAGGTGTTTCACTAAGTATGGGTTAATAATGATACAAACAAAGTACGAAGGTGTTTCACTAAGTATGGGTTAATAATGATACAAACAAAGTACCGAAGGTGTTTCACTAAGTATGGGTTAATAATGATACAAACAAAGTACCAAAGGTGTTTCACTAGGTATGGGTGAATAATAATAATAATAATAGACGAGTGTTACATCATCTTTGATATTGACATGTGGCTAACCAGCACAGTCTATTTTAACTTGTTAAATTTTTAACAAGTGTCAATTATTTTAAGTATTTTTAGATTAGTAAGTTTTAACCATTTTAAAGTTATATTATGAAAGACGCTAATTACCTATACAATTTTATTCTGTGTGTATATATACACTGACCGTACTGATAAGACATTAATACAATTTTGTAGCCTTCATGATATTTTGTTGCAATATACACATGAAGATGATCTAAGGATCGAAACATGTAGTGTATTATATAAAAGTGATTGGACAAGGTAATATATTTTATTTCTCCATTATATATTATTTCCAATCCAGGGCCATTATGATTATTATGAGTTAATAATGATAAAAAGACAGTATCGAAGGAGCTTCACTAAGTATGGGTTAACAATGATACAAACACAGTATCGAAGGTGTTTCACTAAGTATGGGTTAACAATGATACAAACACAGTATCGAAGGTGTTTCACTAAGTATGGGTTAACAATGATACAAATACAGTATCGTAGGTGTTTCACTAAGTAGAGGATATTAATGATACAAACACAGTACTGAAGGGGTTTCAATAAGTGTGGGTTAACAATTATACAAACACAGTATCGAAGGTGTTTCACTAAGTAGAGTATATTAATGATACAAACACAGTACTGAAGGGGTTTCTCTAAGTGTGGGTTAACAATTATACAAACACAGTATCGAAGGTGTTTCACTAAGTAGAGGATATTAATGATACAAACACAGTACTGAAGGGGTTTCTCTAAGTGTGGGTTAACAATTATACAAACACAGTATCGAAGGTGTTTCACTAAGTAGAGGATATTAATGATACAAACACAGTACAGAAGGGGTTTCAATAAGTGTGGGTTAACAATTATACAAACACAGTATCGAAGGTGTTTCACTAAGTAGAGGATATTAATGATACAAACACAGTACTGAAGGGGTTTCAATAAGTGTGGGTTAACAATTATACAAACACAGTATCGAAGGTGTTTCACTAAGTAGAGGATATTAATGATACAAACACAGTACTGAAGGGGTTTCTCTAAGTGTGGGTTAACAATTATACAAACACAGTATCGAAGGTGTTTCACTAAGTAGAGGATATTAATGATACAAACACAGTACAGAAGGGGTTTCAATAAGTGTGGGTTAACAATTATACAAACACAGTATCGAAGGTGTTTCACTAAGTAGAGGATATTAATGATACAAAAACAGTACTGCAGGGGTTTCTCTAAGTGTGGGTTAACAATTATACAAACACAGTATCGAAGGTGTTTCACTAAGTAGAGGATATTAATGATACAAACACAGTACTGAAGGGGTTTCTCTAAGTGTGGGTTAACAATTATACAAACACAGTATCGAAGGTGTTTCACTAAGTAGAGGATATTAATGATACAAACACAGTACAGAAGGGGTTTCAATAAGTGTGGGTTAACAATTATACAAACACAGTATCGAAGGTGTTTCACTAAGTAGAGGATATTAATGATACAAACACAGTACTGAAGGGGTTTCAATAAGTGTGGGTTAACAATTATACAAACACAGTATCGAAGGTGTTTCACTAAGTAGAGGATATTAATGATACAAACACAGTACTGAAGGGGTTTCTCTAAGTGTGGGTTAACAATTATACAAACACAGTATCGAAGGTGTTTCACTAAGTAGAGGATATTAATGATACAAACACAGTACAGAAGGGGTTTCACTAAGTGTGGGTTAACAATTATACAAACACAGTATCGAAGGTGTTTCACTAAGTAGAGGATATTAATGATACAAAAACAGTACTGCAGGGGTTTCTCTAAGTGTGGGTTAACAATTATACAAACACAGTATCGAATGTGTTTCACTAAGTAGAGGATATTAATGATACAAACACAGTACTATTTTAGTTTAAAAAGCTACAAATCACTTAGTTTTTAAAAAAATGTTATATTTCGGCTTACAATCTAAAGCCATTCTCAAACATTAGACAACATAAATAGTTTTAAAAAATTATATAAATTAATTAATAGATCATATGTTTAAAAAAATATATAACAGATGATTTGATCAATGAAAATAGTTGAATATATACTATATAAATTTTGATAAAAAATTGTTTATTCACTTATAAATTTTGAATTTTGAATTTTATTTAATACTTCTGATTTAATAATAGGCAGGTATATTGAGCATAAGGTGGCACTAGGTTGTGAAATGCAGCTTTCTACAGCCATACATGCTGCTTCTTTTATTGTTCTTTCTTTCCATTTACTTTCTTTATATACTATACTTGCTACTGTCCATTGCTCTTCCGCCAAACATGATCTGAAAGTTTAGAATAGTTTTCTAATTGATTTTTTATGCTGTTTTTTTTGAAATTTTTTTCATGTTCTAATGTAAATCAAATTTACATTAGAACATGAACAAGAAAACAAACTTCCTTTTTTAGATGTTTTAGTTGAAAAAACAAATACAGAATTAAAAACATCAGTCTATAGAAAAAAGACACAGACTGGACAGTATCTAAATTTCAATTCAAACACACCACATCACGTTAAACATGCAATTGCACAAGGACTATTCACCAGAGCATTCAAAATTTCATCAACAGAAGAAGGACTGGACCAAGAAATAAAACTTATATATCAAGAATTAAAAAACAATGACTACCCACTAAAAGTCATAAACAAGTCCTATATAAAAACCAAACAAAAAATTTTAAGTAATACAAATAAACATAATACAGAATCAAAACCTTTAACAAATATTTTTATACCTTATATCAAAGGAAAATCAGAAAATATCAGAAGAATTAACAAAAAATTTAATATTAGAACTTCATTTGTTACAAAATCAAAAATTGGAAACTTACTAAGAAAAGTTAAACCATATAATCAAAATCAAGAAACCAAAAATGTTGTTTACAAAATACCCTGTCAATGTAATTTAAATTATTTTGGACAAACATCTCGACCTTTAAAAAAGAGAATACAAAAACACAAAAACAGCATAAAAAATCAATTAGAAAACTATTCTAAACTTTCAGATCATGTTTTGGCGGAAGAGCATACGGTGCAATGGACAGCAGCAAGTATAGTATAGAAAGAAAGAAAATGGAAAGAAAGAACAATAAAAGAAGCAGCATGTATGGCTGTAGAAAGCTGCATTTCACAACCTTATGCTCAATATACCTGCCTATTATTAAATCAGAAGTAATAAATGAAATTCAAAATTCAAAATTTATAAGTGACTAAACAATTTTTGTTCAAAATTTATATAGTATATATTCAACTATTTTCATTGATCAAATCATCTGTTATATATTTTTTTAAACATATGATCTATTAATTAATTTATATAATTTTTTAAAACTATTTATGTTGTCTAATGTTTGAGAATGGCTTTAGATTGTAAGCCGAAATATAACATTTTTTTAAAAACTAAGTGATGTGTAGCTTTTTAAACTAAAATAGTAATGAACACCATCACGAAAAAACATACCGTCAAGAACAAACACAGTACTGAAGGGGTTTCAATAAGTGTGGGTTAACAATTATACAAACACAGTATCGAAGGTGTTTCACTAAGTAGAGGATATTAATGGTACAAAAACAGTACTGAAGGGGTTTCTCTAAGTGTGGGTTAACAATTATACAAACACAGTATCGAAGGTGTTTCACTAAGTAGAGTATATTAATGATACAAACACAGTACTGAAGGGGTTTCACCAAGTGTGGGTTAACAATTATACAAACACAGTACTGAGGTGTTTCACTATGTACGGGATATTAATGATACAAATACAGTACTGAACATGTTTCACTAAGTAAGGGATAATAATGATACAAACATCCGAACCAGCAATATATATGTTGTTGGACGGGTATTACTTCGGTAAGTTACCAACTAGTAATTTTTACTGCTGGTTGATGTAGTTTTAGTGAGTTCCTCATATTTATCTATAAATATCATATCAGTCATGAACTTAGAGTTCATTATTTATAGGTCACTCAAAAACTAAGCTATATGCAGCTAAGCCATACTTCTTTTTAAATAGTTAAACACTTAATACATATAGTTCTTTTTTAAAATACTTCATTACCATTATCTCAGTACACTTTTAACTTTTATTTGTAACAAATTTTGGGAGGGATCATCTGATAACCACTTGCTGTTCATTTGTCATTGAATTAATTAATGAAACTTTCAAAGGAATAGTCGGAATTAGTTTGTAACAATGACTACATTCGCTCATAACACTCATTCAAAATCCATATTAGCCCATATCTTGACGATTGGCATCCAAGAATAAATAAAAATAAAATAAAATAAACAAAAAATTTTCTTTCAGTAGTGAACATTCATGTTTTGTCCTCAAAGTAAAAAAAAGAGTTGTTTAGCGTTCAACCCCAATATGTCATGATTCAAACGTAACATATTTGTCAATATTAATTTAATAAATCTGCACTAAACGAGATTACATTATTACCATATAATACAATATTTTATTAACAAGTTAATGTTAACCAGTTAATTATTTATTCATATAGTATTAAACAGATTGCTCCAGGTATTTCAGGAAATTATTGAATGTAGCAGTATCTATTTTTATGGACAATGTAAATAATATTTAATTCATTAATTATGCAATAATAGTTTCCATGTACAAACTGCAATAGAATTTATAATTTACTCCTGTATTAATTCTTTAAAGGGAATTGGAATTTTATTGTAAAGAAACTTACAAAAAAATTTATGCTGGCATGATATAAATATAATGAAGTTTAGAAATACTAAAAATAAGAGTTTATTTTAGTGTACCTACAACTAGTACCTCAAATCATTAAACACAAACGGGAAGTGGCCAAATACTAAGTATGTTATTACTTGGCTATGCCATTTTACACTAAAAAGAGCACATCCCACATAGTATAAAAATATCTCAGAAGACAGTTAGATTGTTAAGTATCGTCTTTCATTTTGTTGAAAAATCGAAATAAACACAATATTTTAGAGCACAAAATACTTAATCTGTACGCTATTTGTTCGTATTGAAAAACGTTAGATGCACTCTTTAAAGATTTTATTGACATAGGCCTTTTGGTAACCAAGTAACCGTCTTTATAAATACATACACTTTAAATGGATTTAAATAAATCGTATGAAAGTAGTGTATCATAACAATACATGTCATACGAATTACAACAAGACCAAGTAATTTATTGTACGACCCTTTATTTTTCTCAGGGAATTTATAAAAAATATTTTTATCAAAAAGTTAAAATTCAAAAAATTTTTAAAACTTATAAAAAACATTCTTATCAACAAGGTATTGAAATATAAATCCAATACCTTGACGGACTTTTTAATAATAACGATGTAAATTTTATGTACAGTTAAAACTAATAAAAATTGCAGTACTTTGTATTCCAACTAGAATAAAAATAATTAAAGCTTACAGTAACATTTAAAAATTCATATAACATAACATAATGTAAAGCGAGGAAAACAATAGTGTCATTTTTCGTAAGCCTCTTATTTCCTTAGAAAACAACCTTCAAGCTCGGGTGCACGTAATTCTCCACCGACAGTAGTAGTTAAAAAAGTTTATTGTTAACAGAAATTACTAAATTATCTTTTAATAACTTAATATTTGCGTACAATCCTTTTGCACGGGTAACTATTTGGTGAAGACGTATTTATTTATGTGACGCATTATACAACTTGGTACTCTATAGGTCACATCGTTACGAAACATGCCAACACTTTCTACATACCTAACAAACACAAATAATGTTGAATATTTGTTTCATTTAATCAATTGGCTTCAGAGACGAATCGTCTATTTATTATTCGACGAATAATAGATGATTTGTTATTATTTTTTCGTTAATAGTTTTTATATTATTATTCCCTCCTTAATTGTGGTACCTATGCCGATATCAACAACAAACACTAAATTTCACGACCAGTGCATTGTCTCTTACCAATATCTATCGTTATATTTATTATAAACCATTATAGTACATTAGAACATATGTAAATTAGGTGAATGTTTATTATTTATCACATTTGATCATAAGAAATATGCCTAATCCTGTCATTCAAGAGACTTTATCACATTGTATTATAAAAAATATGCCTAACTCTGTCATACAAGAGACTTTATCACATTGTATTATAACAAATAGGCCTAATACTGTCATATAAGAGACTTTATCACATTGGATTATAACAAATATGCCTAACTCTGTCATACAAGAGACTTTATCTGTTAGTACCTGGTTACTATATAAGCTTTTTTGTTATTTTGTTTCAAGAACAAATTATTGTGTAAATGATATAGAACTTGTTCAAACACTAAATTTCGTGACTAGTATATTGTCTCTTAACATTATCTACCATTATATTAAATAGAAACTGTTAAACGTTGGAACATATTTAAATTAGGTTCATATTTATTATTTATAATATTGGTCACTTTATTGGTCTTTAAGTATCAAGCCAGTCTACGGTTTTGCGTATTTTTATCGTAGGGACCATATGCTCCATCAAATTTTCTGAAGTTTAAATATGGATATTGGGCATATTACTATATTTCATGCTTTGGATATATTCTGTTTACACTCTTCTCGTTGGATAGATACATTATCTATACATCTTATACATTTTAAGACATAGTTAAGTTTTAATTTCACTTGTATTTTTTTTTTAATTGTAAGTGGAGTAAAAACAGCTACGCCTATTGTTTTATAAGTAAAGTAAGTTTAAGATACAAGTATAAACATTATTTATATTAACGCATACATATGTTAACAACAGTTTAATTAATAAATGAAAAAAAACCTAAAATGGTTATATACTATCTATTTTAAAATTTTTAAATAGGGTAAATAAAATATATTTTTGGGTTTCTTGGCTCCATATAACTTATTAAACACTACTACTTTATGTATGTTCATTTTCCACATATTATTACGATGATTATGTTTCAGGACTGGAGATTTTCAGGTATAGTTTGCTTTATTTTTGTTAGTAAAAACACCTGTAAATGTTTGGGTTTTGATTTGTTTCATGATCTCCATAAACATTGGAATACTTGCTAAAAATAAACTGTGGTTGAGGGTAATTTGACTACAACTAATTAAATATTACTTGTAATTAAGGAACTAATTATTTATTGATTTCTTATTTACTATACGTCTGTTATGTTTATATCAACAAAATGTGCAAAAATAATTTCTAAAAATATTATAACTATCATTTTTATACATTAACACTTTTATTATTTAGCATTTAATTACCTATGCAACAAAAATTTTATCCGTCTGTGTGTTTGTCTGTTTGTTCTTTTCGAATTCATCCGAGCACCTCAAAATTTTAGAGTTTGTTGAGTATATCACTAATAAGATTTCTGGCCAGATCTTATACTTATCCAGTTCAAGGGCTTCAATTCAGTAGCTTTCAATGATTTAAAGGAAATTTCATAGATTTATTTATTAATTTAAATAATAATCTTCTGTTAAATATAAACAAAAGAAATTAACCCTTTTGTAATAATAATTAATGCTTATTGAAATTAAACACTAATAATTTTAACTAAATAAAAAATCACCATTTACTTGATGTCCTGAATATATGACAAACTGGTATGGATCTTATATTTTATAGAAAACTTGTCGAAATCAAACAATTATAATTGAAATAAAATAAAAGAAACAATAATATGTACTAGTTTGATCTATATTGAAGAACGAGCTGGTAAAAAGCTTATTGTTTATGAAAATGTTCGATATTTCCATTCAACTGTCAATATTATAAACAAACAATTAAGTTTAATACTGCAAGATCTGTGTTACACGACAAACAATCACTGTGTAGCTTAGTGCAAAGCCTTAGTAGCTGCTGATACTACTTCACAACTTATGTTAATTAACTGGGATTTAGATTAAGCTAACTAACTTCTTTGTGTATTTTGTCACCACAATAAAACTTTATAGGTAACCTACTTACTGTGTTTAACAGCATAGTAAAATATATTAAGTACTTATTATGATAAAGTATATTGTACTAAAAGGGAAACACTTTTGTAACAACTAATGTTGATTTTCCCCATTTAAAGTGTAAATAGATACAAAATTTTAGTAAAGTCAAATTATCGTGTTGTAACTACTTACTAAAATAATTCACAAAATATTCCTCTTTAATTTAGTTATTCTGATAAAATGTATTGAATATATTTACGTATCTGAGTCAAATATATTTCTTAAAAATAGTTTCATCTAACCTTTAATTAATATGTTTCGTAATCAATCAAAGAAATCTTTTGAAATTTGTTCCAACTTCTATATAAAGAATGTGTTTTGTAACAAACGATTAATACTTGTTTTGCACTTAATTACTCTCTTGGTACACTAGACACTTATTCAACCTCTCATAAACAGCAAGCGGAATGTAAGTTTATATAAACTTGTATCATTAGCTTATTAGACAATTTATCTCAGATAAAAATTGAATAAGTTGTACTACAAACAAAACTAACTACAACAAAGAACAATTTCAGCTATAGTAATTGTCAAATCCCACTCCTATCTGAGAAAAAATTTTATTGAAAAAAAATAAAAATATACGTCATAATTGAGTTTTTAGATCTTTCTCTTTATAAAAATATGAATTTAAAACACCGGATAGTTGTTGTAAGCCATTTCACCCCTTGTTAGTTTAATATAAAATAAATACATTGTAAATACAAATACCTTAGCTCATTGTACATAATAACTTCTAAGAGCTATTTAATACATTCGTCCCAGTACATTTTTATTGTAAATAGGCCAATACCTTAACCTTTCTAATACTTATACCATTATTTTAGCGTATCAAATATAATATTTTATTAAAGTATTTCTTATTATAGTTTAACATTATGTATTTTAACTTTTACATGGCCTAAATTGTTACTTTGGGAAACATTTATTTTCAAATAAAACATAATATTACTTACTAATAATAAACATTCAGAAACTATTAAAATATATTGCTTTTTAAGTGACTATATTTATGGCGTTTAGTTGAATTTCTATTCAACTAAACCACCTGGGAATGTTTGCCCCTGCTATTAACAATTTATTTTTAAAAATAAAGGAATGTCCAGGAAAGCCTATATATTATATGTAAATAACATTATATTCTATTAAGTGTTGTATTTAGACGTAATAGGTGTCTTTAAATTTAACGTACGTGTGATGTGGAAACTTAACACCTCTAATATAACAGTAATAATGTATTTAATTTTACCTGTTACTATTAGAATCAGTTGTTATATAATTGAAAAATATAACGCTAGACCTATTAAAAGCCTTAGCCTGAACAACAATGACCATGTTTTCACTATTTTGTATATGAGTACTTTTAGTTAGTAACAAAAGAACAATAATCAAATTGCTAAAAGTCCTTTCGTTAAAATATACAATACAAAAACATTATCGTCTTCCACAAACCACATATTCAATACACGATTACAATTTATGTAATAATATGGCATGAAAGCCATTTATTACTTAGTTAGAAACGGAATATTATTTCGTGTTAATTTTTTGTTTTGTATATGAAATTTACAACATTTAATGAGAATACTGAAACCTAACAGTTTCGTAAAGTTGTTAATATACTGTACAACGAGACCTATTCAAGCACACCTGGTGCAGTGCGTTCTCTCACACTGATTGCAGCCATTTTACACTGCATTTCACGAAGACAAATGTTACAATTACGTTCCAATCAGATTACTACCGTACAGTACTAAGTACATAGATCTATTCAAGCACACCTGGTGCAGTGCGTTCTCACACTGATTACAGCCATTTCACACAGCATTTCACGAAGACAAATGTTGCAATTACGTTCCAACCAGACTACTGTCGTACAATACTAAGTATGTAGATCTATTCAAGCAAACCTGGTGCAGTGCGTTCTCACACTGATTACAGCCATTTCACACTGCATTTCACGAAGACAAATGTTGCAATTACGTTCCAACCAGATTACTGCCGTACAGTACTAAGTACGTAGATCTATTCAAGCTCACCTGGTGCAGTGCGTTCTCACACTGATTACATCAATCATGTTACAGTATCACACTGCATTTCACGAAGACAAATGTTGCAATTACGTTCCAACCAGACTACTGCCGTACAATACTAAGTACGTAGACCTATTCAAGCTCACCTGGTGCAGTGCGTTCTCACACTGATTACATCAATCGTGTTACAATATCACACTGTATTTCACGAAGACAAATGTTGCAATTACGTTCCAACCAGACTACTGCCGTACAATACTAAGTACGTAGACCTATTCAAGCTCACCTGGTGCAATGCGTTCTCACACTGATTACATCCATCGTGTTACAATATCACACTGCATTTCACGAAGACAAATGTTGCAATTACGTTCCAACCAGACTACTGTCGTACAATACTAAGTACGTAGATCTATTTAAGCACACCTGGTGCAATGCGTTCTCACACTGATTACATCCATCGTGTTACAATATCACACTGCATTTCACGAAGACAAATGTTGCTCTTACGTTCCAACCAGACTACTGTCGTACAATACTAAGTACGTAGACCTATTCAAGCTCACCTGGTGCAGTGCATTCTCACACTGATTACATCCATCGTGTTACAATATCACACTGCATTTCACGAAGACAAATGTTGCAATTACTTTCCAACCAGACTACTGCTGTACAATACTAAGTACGTAGCCCTATTCAAGCTCACCTGGTGCAGTGCATTCTCATACTGATTACATCCATCGTGTTACAATATCACACTGCATTTCACGAAGACAAATGTTGAAATTACGTTCCAACCAGACTACTGTCGTACAATACTAAGTGCGTAGACATATTCAAGCTCACCTGGTGCAGTGAATTCTCACACTGATCATCTTGTTACAATATTACACTGCATTTCACGATGACAAATGTTGCAATTACGTTCCAACCAGACTACTTCCGTACAATACTAAGTGCGTAGACCTATTCAAGCTCACCTGGTGCAATGCGTTCTCACACTGATTACATCCATCGTGTTACAATATCACACTGCATTTCACGAAGACAAATGTTGCTCTTACGTTCCAAACAGACTACTGTCGTACAATACTAAGTACGTAGACCTATTCAAGCTTACCTGGTGCAGTGCATTCTCACACTGATTACATCCATCGTGTTACAATATCACACTGCATTTCACGAAGACAAATGTTGCTCATACGTTCCAACCAGACTACTGTCGTACAATACTAAGTACGTAGACCTATTCAAGCTCACCTGGTGCAGTGCATTCTCACACCGATTACGTCCATCTTGTTACAATATTACACTGCATTTCACGATGACAAATGTTGCTCATACGTTCCAACCAGACTACTGTCGTACAATACTAAGTGCGTAGACCTATTCAAGCTCACCTGGTGCAATGCGTTCTCACACTGATTACATCCATCGTGTTACAATATCACACTGCATTTCACGAAGACAAATGTTGCAATTACGTTCCAACCAGACTACTGTCGTACAATAATAAGTACGTAGGTCTATTTAAGCACACCTGGTGCAATGCGTTCACCACTGATTACATCCATCGTGGTACAATATCACACTGCATTTTACGAAGACAAATGTTGCAATTACGTTCCAACCAGATTACTGCCGTACAGTACTAAGTACGTAGACCTATTCAAGGTCACCTGGTGCATTGCGTTCTCACACTGATTACATCCATTTCACACTGCATTTCACGAAGACAAATGTTGCAATTACGTTTCAATCAGATTCCTGCCGTACAGTACTAAGTACGTAGATCAATTCTTACAAGCTTTGGATGTGTAATATATTTAATTGATGAATCTACTATACAATATGTCTTGTGAGGCATGTTTAGTCTATAAAATACAAAATACCTGCATGGTGTTGAAAACTCAAGGGCAAATAATTGTTTACCTGTAAAATGAAAATTCTGAAAACTTGGACTTTTCGAAACACACTATTAAATGAGATTGCTGTAATTTAATAATAAAATATTAACAAGGAAAACATACACAGTGACAAAGATTGGTAAACTTGTTGGCTATTCCCAACCCTAAATACGGGTGAAAAGAATAGAGTAGAAACACTTCTTAATTTAACCTCATTCTTTTATAATATATGTAGCAGACATTATTTAAGAGCAAAAGAATGATAAAATAAAATAATAGAAATTCTAAGCAAAATATGAACAGTGTAAACACTTAAAATAAATGTAAGTAGAAAGTGTTAGTTTGGAAAATATCGGATTGCTTTCAACGTTAAAAGCATAACGTGATTTAACTCGGGACAGGACACAAGAAACCTCTCACAGCCAGCTGGGATAGGACTTTACAGAGGTCAAGTTTCTTGACACGTGTAGTTGTCTATCAGAGACAATGTTCTATTGACTACCAGTAATTTTTAAGCTCTCCATTAGATACAAGTTTAAAACGAAAAATTACAGTTTTATGCATAATCATAGATATCAATCAAAGGGTAATTGTGAAAATATGTATAGACTAGCTCTTAAAATAATTAATTCACAGTAAAAATATGAATTAAATAAACTTTTTACCTAATATAGTCTAATCAAAACTTATATAGAAATACCTGGTATTAATATAAATAAATATTACAGTAATAATAAGATAAGCTTTTAAAACCTGTTAGAAATATTGTCAAATAGATATAAATTTAAAAAATATAACAACGTTTTTTGTGATTTTTAGATTTGGGTATCCCCAGACTAAGTAAAAAATAAATGTTCACGTATGATTCGCTCTACATCTACTTCAATGCTAAAATCTGCACATACTATTAACTACATTACGAAAATTAGTCAGGAATCTAATGAAGATCTGTGCCACCTAAAATGCTCATTTACAAATGTTCCTAGAAAAGGGAAACTAGAATGAAATTATACATTAAGACACACCAAAAATGCAGACCAAGGCTAATTTAATAAATAGTTCACAGTTAGTTATACTTGAGTGTTGTAATCAATAGAGATGCTTTCAAGGAATTTTTACATATTTAAAAAAAATGATGTATTACACTAAATCATTATGTTACTAGTGGGCTATCCGCCGAAACACGCGCGGCAATATGTTCCACCCTCATAAGTAGGGTGGTAAGTTAGGTAATGTTAGATCAAGTCACGCAGGATTAATAGGTTAGGTGAGATAAGTATAGATATAATAGTAGAATTTATTGACAAAGTCTTAAAAAAATAGATTTCATTGAAACATTTTACAATAAAACCATTCATCCTATATATACAGGGTGAGTCTCTACTGACACCATTAAATTTACCTGTTTGTTGTACTTACAAAAAGGAACAAAAAAGTTCATATTAACCCGTGTCCGATTCTCAACCGTTTGGCTGTTAGGGCTCATATTGTATGTTTTTAAAATTACTTGACATTAACTCACTGATTGAGCTACAAAAACAAAACAAAAACACCTACCAGATTCTTATTAATACCATTGAAAAGATCGTTAAATTCTCTATAAGTGTCAATTATTTTGCAACCAAACGTAAATAAGAACTAGATTTCCTAGAGGAGGTTTATTAAACAAATATGCAACTTGTATTTTTCTCCAGTTGTTCAAGACGCCATATCAGCACATAAATGTAGCCTAATTTAATGTAAAGTTAAGTAAAAAACTTTTCTCACTAATAAGCTTGAAATAGATGTATAATTTAATTGGGTTGAATATCATGAAACCAAAAATAACACCTAAAATATTTCATAAAACATGGTTTATTTGGTTGTACCTAACAAACAAATTGTCAGTCTTTACGAAATGAAAAACATAATAACTATAACAGTTAGATAATCATGCTTTATTATAACAAAAACTTATTTAATAAGTGTTCAATATGTCCACCATTTTCCCTTATGCAGGTATGGACTCGGTTCCTCAACTCCCTTACACTTGCCTTTAGATTGATTTCATTTCTAAGGCGTCTAGCAGCCCTCACGATTCGATGTCTCAATTCTTCGGCTGTTTGTACTAGACTTCTGTACACTTCTTGCTTCAAGGAACCCCAGACGTAGTAATCAATAGGGTTGAGGTCAGGGGACCGTGGTGGCCAAGCTACAGTTCCTCCTCTCCCAATCCACATATAGAAATTGTTGTTAATATGTTCACGTACGTTGATGTTGAAGTGTGGTATGCTCCATCTGCCTGGTAAATAATACGCCGACGCAATTCCAATGGCAAGTCTTCCGAAGGTCTGGACTGGTAGGATATTATTTAGAAACTGAAGGTATTGAACTCCAGTTAATGATGTAGGGAGATCAAGGTAGGGACCTATCAGCTTGTCCCCTATCAGTCCAACCCACACGTTTACCTTAAAGCTAGTTTGGCTCCGTGATTCACGACAAAGATGTGGGTTTTCAGTGTCATATAAGTGTTCATTGTGGTAGTTAAAAACACCGTCTCGTGTAAATGTAGATTCGTCTGTCCACAAGATTGTTTTAAGAAAATCTGCATTATCATGCTGTAAAACCCATTGACAAAATTGACGTCTCAGAGGAGGGTCTCTTGGTTCAATTGTCTGGACACGAGTAAAGTGATATGGGTGTATTTGATTTTTACTTAAGAGTCTCTACACAAACGATTGGCTTACTCCACATTCAGTAGCAATTCTTCTTGTACTTGTTCTTGGATCTCTTTCCACTTGGGCAAGTACAGCTTCCTCTAACCCAACATCTTGTATGATGTTACCAACGGAACGGTCATTGACAGGAAATCTACCAGTTTCACGCAGACAGTTATGAACCCTTACAATAAGCAATAAGCAATAAGCAATAAGCAATAAGCAATAAGCAATAAGCAATTTATTGATCCGTTAAACATGCAGTTACATGCAATTGGACAGGTCAATACATAATTAAAGTACAAAAAAAATTGCAATAAAGTTTAAATAGTATATACTACAACGATTATCTCAATAAGTAATAAAACATTATGTCTAAATATAAATATCTACATGCAGAGATTGAGGCACACATGCTCAATTTTAGCAAAAAAATATAATAATTTAAGCTAATAATTTTGGTAAATATACTTAATACATGCAAGGGTTACAGCAATTAACCCTTATTAAGTAAATTAAGTAAATATACTTAATACATGCAATACTAAATACAAATGTTCTTACATCAGGAATTCTTCTCTCTAGAAATCGACGAATGTATTCTCTGCGACTTTCAGCTGCATTGCCAGAACACAAACCGTACACAAAATGTATATCAGCATATTCTACATTAGTAAACGGATTCATAGCTCACAACAAACGTTTGACGCAATGCCACAATAGAACAAATGCTAATACACTCACTAATTTTAAACTAATTACGCTTAAGTATAAAAATTAGAGTAAAAATAAATATTTTCAAACTGTCCAAAGAAGATGATTTGTGTTTTCAGAGACTAATACGAGTAACTATTGTTCAAAATGGGGTAATATTTACAACAGCTGATTTCAGGTATAGAATAATAATAAAAGTGTAACAGTGGATTTCAAATAATAGTCTAATCAGCTGATTATGGAAGTTACATACAAAACAAAAAAACAGGCACAGGTTGAGTTTGGTAGTTAAGTGCAACCGAATAAACCATGTTTTATTAAATATTTTAGGTGTTATTATTGATTTCATGATATTCAACCCAATTAAATTATACATCTATTTCAAGCTTATTAGTGAGAAAAGTTTTTTACTTAACTTTACATTAAATTAGGCTACATTTAAGTGCTGATATGGCGTCTTGAACAACTGGAGAAAAATACAAGTTGCATATTTGTTTAATAAACCTCCTCTAGGAAATCTAGTTCTTATTTACGTTTGCTTGCAAAATAATTGACACTTATAGAGAATTTAACGATCTTTTCAATGGTATTAATAAGAATCTGGTAGGTGTTTTTGTTTTGTTTTTGTAGCTCAATCAGTGAGTTAATGTCAAGTAATTTTAAAAACATACAATATGAGCCCTTACAGCCAAACGGTTGAGAATCGGACACGGATTAATATGAACTTTTTTGTTCCTTTTTGTGAGTACAACAAACAGGTAAATTTAATGGTGTCAGTAGAGACTCACCCTGTATATATATATATATATTACATTTTTCGACGTAATAGGTAAAATCATTACATTTATATCTACGTTTCAAAAAATTTTTTATAGAGTGGTCACTATTGTTTACACAAATCTAATGGATGTATGAATGGTTGTGGCTCAGTAATTGAACTTAAAATTGTCAAGCAAAACTTTGATCATCTTAGTCTTATAACGCTTGTAATTCAATTTTGACTGTAAAGCGAGGCAAGTCCAGCATACAGAGCTAATAGCGCTCAGCATTGTGGCATATAACGTAAGTCAGATATGAAATTTATAGTTTGTTCTAACAAACGTAAATTTCTTAGGTTTTAAAAATTTGTTTACGCAATTTCACTTCTACTTGAATTTGTTTTAATATACTAACCTTATTACATATACTATACCTAAATCCATAAACATATGTATTTTTACGGTAGGTATATTTACATTTAACTAATCGATATTATGTCATTTTGGATTAATGAAAGCAAAAATTGTTTTATATAAACTGTACAGATAGGATTTTTTTAATATTTTCAAGAAATTTTACTTACTGATTTGTTTATTAGGTATTGCTTTTACCATTATCTATCATGTTTAGTAATGGATACTTACAAGCTTCATTTTATTTTAAACTGTTGACGATAATAATCCCTAAAGTTAGTAAAAATAAGAATAATGCTCAGTACAAAAACACAGTTTAAACCACCATTGAATATGCCTATGTATGGGTGGATGATTGTGACACAAGGGTGGGCGATATGAACAGTAATAACGTACGTCTAAATAAATTGGTTAAATGCTTATAGTCCTAATTATTACTGCCAGATAGTGAAAAGTAGGCCAAAAAACGGCACTTTCAAGTAACATTGAAGCTACTAGAGGTTCCAATGAAATGTAAAGGTGCAAGTTGATAAATTTGGTCTGTGCATTGCACTCATCTTGTCCTCTTGGCATCCAACGTTAGACAAACCAGATTGAAATGTTTAAATATTTAACACAATATTTGATACTTTATTGTACCGAAAATAACTTGTTTAACATTTCTTAATGAATATAAAAGATTTATGTTTTAAAATATTACGTAGTTTGTCACTTTTTGAAACATTTTTTCTTTTGTACGAGCTGAGAAGTTTAAACATTATTTATTTAACGAGAAATTGACACTTCTCCCTTCAACGTATAGCATTCATAGTTATAGAGGCTTGTTTGATGGTAACATTGTAACAACGATGTTAATGTATATAAACTTACGTAATTTTACTAAAATACCTAATCAAAATTGATTCATACAAGTACTTTAATGAAAATGTATACATGAAACAAATCATAACCTACTTATATTGCTATAAGTAAAAACATAAAATTAGGGTAAATTTTGTAATATCACGCGAGTATAATTCATGAAATGAAAAAAATAAATAAAACAATTGGTCTCAAGAACAAATTAAAATAAAATTCACCAATATTCTATTACTCCGTAACGGCATGCCCATTCTATTTTTACCATAACGGAACGCTCTCAGCTCCATTTCCATTTGTATGCCGTCCCACGCATTTACTACCCCAATTGGATTACCAGCTTTTGTAGGACTAAACAACTTATAGTTCCATCTTTAGTTTTATAGGTTTTTGACTGGATAAAAATATTTATGTATATCAGGATGACGGTTTTATAGAACTCTCAGTTCAACTATTGATTATAACTATATATTAATAAACAATCTTTTACGCTTTTATAAAACATTGTTGTGTTTCACTTTGAAATGTTGTTTAAATCATTAATAACATTTTCCTAATTAAGTGGTCACTAGATATCCCCGTAATAAAGACACATTTTTTAAAATTAAGTGTATTATATATTACTGTCAACTCCCAACTAGCCAATTTGGCTACTCGTAGATAGTCTATTAAGGACAATGAATGTATTTGCTGTAATAATAATTTATTGAATAAGGAAATAAAATATGAAAATGCAGCTGGTACCTATGATGTGAAAACCACAAACTATTTTGTACTTTCACTACTAAGATAAAGTTAAAATTATTAGAATTTCAAAATAATTATCTATATTAATATGAAAATTTTATTTTGATTGAAGGGAAAAAATATCAATCAGTTGTGATAAGTTTTAGTATACACGGTTGCTGACCAGTAACTTGCACCCCCTCTAAATTATTTAATACTAAAAATATTTTATTTCAATTAAATCAATTATAATTAGTTCTAACAAAATATTCCATTTAGTCTAATACAAATAATTGAATCCATTTTCCTAAGTCCTGTACATTTTTTTCTGCTTTTTTTTGTTTGTTAAAAATTGCTTTTATAATATGGACGTTTTAATCCACTTTTACTTTAAGAAAATATCTCAGCCATTTACATTTAAAATGTAAGTAGTCTAAGTAGGAGTAGTCGTCAAGAAGAAGTTATCTATAAGCATCCAACAAGGTTTAGTGGCCGTTATTTTTCTAGTATAACCTAGACCTTTAAAATAAGGCATTGCATAATGATGTTTATAAAACTGTAGCCATGGTATGTAACTACCCAAATCCATAAAAAAACTTGAAATACATAATTATTGAGTAAAGATTGCTTTTGTTACAAAACATCTACAAACATTGCCTCAGACATAAATTGAACATTTTTACATAAAAAAGTTACAGTTTTTTTGAGTCACTTCACTTTATTTCCGCCATTTTATGTTGGGTGGTCCAATATAACTTTTCTTTATGTTAAATTTCTTGTTTCAACAAGCTCTTTTATCAGATGGGTCACACGGTAGGAGTTGCTATATCATAATTTTGAGTCGGCCCCCACCCCCAGTCCCCTTCAGGAAGGAACATTTTAAAATGTTTTTATTATTGTAGCCCTTCATATCGAAAAAAGTTAGCTCAAACTGAAATAAAATATTTTTAGTATTAAAGAAGTTAGAGTGGGGGGGGGGTGTAATTTACTTTTCAGCCATTTCATTTAGTTGGCCACCATTTGTTTTGGGTGGTGCGATTTCACTTTTGTTTGTATTTAATTTATCGTCTCACCAAGCTATTTTGTCAGAGGGGTCACACAATAGGGGTTGACATAAAATAATTTTTAGTTGCCCCCCACAGCCCAGTTCCCGACAGGGGGGAAAATTTTAAAATGCTTTAATTAATGTAGCCTTTTATACTCAAGAAGGATCCTACAAACTGAAATAATATATTTTAAGTTCTACAAAAGTTAGGGGGGGTTCAAGTAAATTTTCAGCCACCCTTTATATATTCTCTGAAGAATAATGATTAACCAGGATGGTATTTGTTCACTTAAACTGATTTGTTGTTATTTCCGTTAATTCACTACCACTACTTTTTATATTTCAATTACGGTTAGGTTAGATGGGTACTAAAGTTGATAAAAAACTAGTAAATCCAATGATTGACTTGCCACCGAATGCGCTCTCCGTGTGTAAGTTCTTGAAATGCGATAAGATAAGGCCAGCGATATTGGATTCCAAACGGATAAGAAATATCACAGTGGACGTAAAAATGATTGGAGAACAGTTTTTAGAGCAATAAAATATTTATCAAGAGGTTGTGAATTAACGGAAAAGATTCTAATCATTACTCTTATGATCTCACTTTTTTCGTTCTGAAAACGTGAATAGAATTCCAATTTAATTATTATAAATTTAAACTATGCAAACTTTGCGTTAAAGTCTACAACAACAGGAAGGTGAGACATGTAAGAACTCTTTTTGTAAATATAACTAATATGAAAAGGATATGTATATCATGTACCTTTTAGAACATTACATTAACAAGACACATTTAATTCCAAACGTGGCATTGACATAAATTGTGTTGGTAATAATACATGTTTATTGGAACTGTATGTTCATTGGAAGTTAGATCAAAACAGTTTTATAAATATTTAACTATAATAAATGTGAAAATGGGAGAGAAGCAAAGCAAAATATTTATTTTTTTTTAATATGAGTAATTAGTAAATTAACAAAAAGAGTTTAATAAACCTTGCAAAAATAGTTTTATAAGTTACATATACATTAGTTATGTCATATTTTATTCTTCACTTTGAGTACATACATTTTTCTTGAATAGCACTAAAATCACCAAGATATTAATGCGTACTTTATTACACACTCTTGGTTTAAAATAATAATTGTACAATCTCTTTTTTACAATCTCAATAGAGTACACTCGCTGAATACAATACGTTCCAAAAATAAAATCAGTTATTATCTTAAAACTGTTTACTTAAATATTCTTTCAATGAATTTTATAAAGTAAAATAGTTTAACACAAAAAGGTATTTAAAAATGCATGATACGTTATCCAGATTTAGTCATTAATATTACAAGAAAAATATTTTGGGATTTTATTGTCTTGTTTAAAAAATGTTAAATCACTTAAGCTTATAGGGTTTTCTTACAACTATAGTAAAAATATTTAGTATGTTCTTTTGTTTATTTGCTTCATATCCCCCCCCCCCAATATAGTAATGTATTTAGTATGCTATCAACTTATCTTTAATATGGTTTGTTGTTCGTAAAACATACCCTGTCTGGCGTTCCGGGAACATACATGTAAGCCATGTGTACTTCTTCATATTATTTGAGTGATTAATGACAATATTTATCTGTTACTGGATGAAAAATGTTCTGTTTTGCAATATCTAGTATCGCGACTATTTAATGCATAAATAACAATGCTGGGAAAGCTACTACTATAACTGTGGTTTTGGAAATAAAACGCAGCGTTAAGTGTGAAAGGTGACAGGAATCCGCTCTGTCAACACATGTTATAATTAGGGGTTGTTTGGGGAAGAGTAACATATGTCTGTAAGCCACTTGTTTGGTGTTGCAGATGACAAAGTATTTCAATCCTTTAGGCTTACACAATCATTTACTGTAGGCTGCGAAATATAAAATCTGCCATAGATAATACTTACTAAACATTAATATTTATTTATTTTCTTGTTTAAGTGTTTGGTGGACATACTATTGTAGACCTATATATTATTTATTAATCTTCATAGCATAATGTTATAAAGATCAATAAAAAATATTGATTTTATATTTTCGCAGCCAACAGCAAAATGTTGTTTAGGTCAAAAAGATTGTGGTACTTTGTCATTTCCCACAATAAACAAGTGGCTTATAGTTATGTGCCACTTAAACATATTTTAAATACTGTCGTGTTTCAGAAATATTTATTATTAATTGATATCTTTTACTAAGAATTTATGACAAACAAAAATTATAGTTCAATTTAAAAATGTACGAATATATTAAAACTGCTTACTGGACAATAACAAGTGTTAGCAGTCCCTAATTATTGGAGTTGCTTTTATTTAATCATATTTTCTGTAGAGAATATATTTGAAGAAAACTTTCAATTTTAATGGACTATAAGGCTTGACACACACATAACTTCAAGTTACGTTGTATATCTTTAAAAAACTTACATTTAAAATTATTATTTAAACGTTCTAGTATTTGTAGTGCTTTCCCTTACAGTTCAAATCAGGTGAAATGTTTTGTGGTTTTATTTCAAATAATGATTTCTATGCATATAATGATGACGGTTTATTCCTATAAAATCGATAATTACCGTTTAATTTGTCCCACAAATAGATTTATCATCCAATGATAATTTTTTTTTGTTTTAAATTATCAACAGTTTTTTGGTCCATTGTGGGACGCTAGTGTAGTACCATGTAACATGTAGTTACAACGTTTTTGCTTATATATTTTAAAGTAATAATACAATCAATGCCCCTACCAACAATTTTGTTCATTTTATTTTATAAAATATATAGATAACTTCGCTGTCTATTGATTTATTTTTAGCTTTAACATTTTAAAATAGCTAAAATTACCTTATTAATTTTATTTAATTATGATATAATATAATTTGTGATATGATATAATTCTTAATTATCACATTAATTTTTAATCAACAAGAAGTTAACGTCTCTCAATGGACGTTAAAAATGTAGTAAGATAGATATAAAAAACACAACAATTTCAACAATATTAATTAATAGCTATACATTTACATTATACTGTCATTGGATTCAAAAACAAATTCACCTAAATTCATTATTTTAAATACTATAATATTTAAATATTCTTAAATTACCTATGATTAAAAGTATTTAAATTTATTGTCTTGAACTGTGCCTATTAAATAGTTACTGTGAAGTTTAATTGTTTAAAGCTGTCATAAATTAATGTTTCGGAAACAAAATTAGATAATTTGAGACAGCATGATACTATGATACTAGGTGATTGGAACATTCTTATTTTCCCGTGGTAATATTATATTGTTTAAATAATGCACAAAACTCGTTAAAGAAATAATGAAGCTTAAAAAATTGAGTTTTAAAAACTGTTGTCCCTAACAAAAATTATAACAAAAAAATAGTAAAGTTAGGGCTATATGGATTTTACAAAAAAAAAAAAGATAAAAAGAAAATGATTCACATCATTCCTGAACATTTTATCAAAATATTTAAAGCTATTTGTATATTTTTTTACCATAAAAATAAGAAAAAATAAAATTTCATAAAATTTAAGAAACGGTCTGGAGATATGAGTTAAATTTACCTAAATTTAAGATTTAATAAAAATCGATCCATTTGTTTGGTCTCCAACGACGTTCATAGGCACACGTATGCACAGAAAAAAACAGATACAAAATAAAAAATAAAAAACACTTTTTGGGTTCAGGGGGACTTAAAATGGATTTTTAGATAAACTTGTAAATAAATCATTTTTGGTGATCACAATACTTTATCTATGTAAACGTGTATGGGAGAATGTAAAACAGTTGTATGCACCCGTTTTAAAGCTTAAATATGCAAGAGTAAGTATAAACAATATAAGCAAGTAATAAAGAAACGCCATCCACCCGTTCATCTGTAATTAAACTGGAACTAAATACAGAGCCTAGTAGTGTTCTCTACTTCTGTGAGGCCAGTAATTGCCAGTGTTGGAATTAAATAACATTGCTATACCAATCCAACAACATAAGGCCAATTTCCTACTAGGTTACCAAGGAGAATTGGTAACCTAGTTTCACAATTGAAACCATTATCACTGTTGGAATGGTTTAAACGCATAAACTACAAAACAAAGCTATTATTCATACAGTAATAAATTTGGAGTCTTAAAAAATATCCAAACATTTTAGGTACAACGATAAATATTTGGAAGTATACACTTGTAAAGAAAACTTATTTATGCTTCTAAAATAGCAAATTTATGTTTTATGTTGGTTTTTTTCTGTTTACGCGTAATAATTGTTATAACCATGACTGTCACACACACAATAATAGTGAACTAACGTAGTTTGTTGCAATGAGATTTTAAGAAAACATGTATCAAACCATTGTGTTAGGATTGTTAGAATAGAAAGTAGTCTTACAAAAAAGGATACATGAAGAAAAAAATAATAGTTAAACCACAATGTAACATTACAAAACTTAGAAATCGCAAAATATAATCCAACGACTTTCCAAACCATTAAATAGACCTAACACACAATATGAATCTTTCAAAACTAAATTTAAAGAACACATGCCCAACAAAGAACTATAAATAACAATTTGCAGATTGTTTGATAAAATGCGGTCACAACATCACAAGAATGAAAGATATTTTTAAAATAAGAAAAAAAGAATTAAGAATTGATATTTCTTTGACATTTTTCAATTTATAAAACAATAAAAGAAGATCATCTCTGAATTAAAATATGACACACTAATTTTCAAAATAATGAATCGCACGACATAGAAAATACAGCATATATTTAATTAATATGTCAAAGTGAGGGTGTCAACGTATGCATCACCAACCTCCTCTAAATTTACAACTATTGGTGCTTCAAACAGGGCATGAATTTGAATTCTAGTGTATACAGTGAAAGCCGAGTGACGTGCACCTAAAATTGAAGGAAATATTCAAAACATATCGTGCTAAACAGCAAAGGATTGGTGATAGATCAAAAGGAAGTACATATTTTACATGTTATTGTTAAATTGAATCAACAAGAGAACTAATACCACTGATAGAATAATATTGGCTAACCTTTTATATTGTATTATTCAACGAACCGTGGACTCAGTTTCTTTTTATCTAAGATATTTCATAATATGGTTTTACAATATTCTCGTGTGTATTCCAAAGTATAGTTTATATATTACATTAATTAATAATAACGTTAGGTCAGTGGAATCGTACATGTTTGGATGGGTAAAAAGGCCTATAGTCCTTGCATCTGCATAAAGAGTACGTGGTGGACAAGTAGGAATTCCAGTTGCGTGGTACGAGTATGGATGCGTGTGCTGGCCATTAGTCCTTGTATCTGTATAAAGGTACGTGGTGGCCAAGTGGGAATTCCAGTTGCGTGGTACGTGTATGGATGCGTGTGCTGGCCATTAGTCTTTGAATCTGTATAAAGGTACGTGGTGGCCAAGTGGGAATTCCAGTTGCGTGGTACGTGTATGGATGCGTGTGCTGGCCATTAGTCCTTGCATCTGTATAAAGGTACGTGGTGGCCAAGTGGGAATTCCAGTTGCGTGGTACGTGTATGGATACGTGTGCTGGCAATTACCACAGTACATATGTGGCAGGGTGGGTGGTCCAGAAGCATGTTAGCGTTTTGTTGGGTGGACCAGTAGTTAAATACATTATGTCATCAATTGTGAAATATACAACATTTAAATATACAAATAAGCATAAACATGAATCTGCAAATAAACATATAAATAAAAATATACACATAAATAGAAACATGTAAAATGTAATATATACGTTATCTTTATTTAAGTTAGACCAAATGCTTCATTTAAGTCTAATTCTTGCTGCCATCATAGCAAAACACTATATAATAAAAGGTACAAAGTGAGATGTGAGAAAGATAAACATTTGCCTATCTTGAGTACTTTATCAAATGTAAGGAGTGGAGCATAAGTGCTTTTTAATTACAATAGTTAACATAAGGGATCCAAGTTTCTAGTGTTAAAGTTCGGTAATATTACTTCTTGCTTCGTTCATTCTACTGCTTGAAAATAGCATATGAAATGAAGTAGAAATAAATATAATTTATCGATGTATAGAAGTTAAGTTATATGTATATTATTGTACTTTACCTACATGGTGTTCCTATTATCAGGTAAAATTAATACATACATTGTTTCAATTGTTTATGTACTTTTTAAATTAATGTTCAGTTATATTTAAAAAAAAATCAAGGAAGTAAAGATATTTAATGTAGCAATAAATATTGCATGTTCTTGAGGATAAAAAATAACTACTACTAATTATTTCCTGCATTTAATATTTGTTAGGACCAATTATTAGTATTCAATTCATGAAAATGCAAAAACAAGTTTTAAGATTGCCATTTTTAAGGTGTTCTTAGTCGGCACCCTCACAAACGGTAAGGTATTTTGAAACGGAAGAAGCTATGTACCTTGATGTCGAGCTACACTATTTTACTAAACTTTAGAAATTTTTTTTTTTAAATTAGAGAAACCACCTAAGAGTGTAATGTCGATGGAGCGATTTAATTTGAAGTCTTAGTAGGACCAACGTTACGAACAGTTTACTAACGTTACTAAACAGGATACCCCTACAATGCCTTTATTACAATAGTTAAACTAATTCAGATCCTTAAATCTGTATTATCCTTAAAGCGCTATTATTAAATTTTAGTCATTTAGCTTTGTAAATAACATTTTTAGAAATTTTACTATATTTTGGAATATTAGTTTTCTGATTATTGCAACCAACATTGCAATAATTTCAGTTTACCTTTGATTGATCTATTCATGAAAATATGTCTTTATATATTTTGAAGTTGTCAATTATACTAAAGTTGTGATTGTATTACAAAATGTACACAACAAAAATAAGGCATTAATTCTTACGTCGGTTAGTTTGGTGGTATTATGTAATATATAAATAAAATTAATTTGTTAGATAATTTATAAGGAGTGTATTACTCGAAGAGAGAAAATGGTGATTTACAATATGGTTGGAAATGATAACAAGCCGTATAGAATTACCATTTATTGTGAGTCACCGTTAATAGTAGTGTGTAGATTTACAAGATGGTTGAAAATGATAACAAGCCGTATAGACATACCATTTATTGTGAGTCATCGTTAATAGTAGTGTGTAGATTTAGAAGATGGTTGGAAATGATAACAAGCCGTATAGACATACCATTTATTGTGAGTCACCTTTAATAGTAGTGTGTAGATTTAGAAGATGGTTGAAAATGCATTTATCCATCTGTTTTGTAAAGCCATGTTATATTAAAGATACCTTTGTTTGCAATTTATGGATTCTTTAATGACCTTCCCGTGCACCCATACACATACAGCAGTGTTGACCCACCCACCCACCCATACACATACAGTGGTGTTGACGCACCCACCCACCCATACACATACAGCAGTGTTGACCCACCCACCCACCCATACACATACAGCAGTTTTGATCAACCCGCCCACCCATACACATACAGTGGTGTTGTGTGTGTGTGTGTGTGTGTGGTGTGTCAAATGATGCCAAAATGGTTGAAAACAAGCCGTATAGACATACCATTTATCGTGAGTCATCTTTAATAGTAGTGTGTAGATTTACAAGATGGTTGAAAATGATAACAAGCCGTATAGACATACCATTTATTGTGAGTGATCTTTAATAGTAGTGTGTAGATTTACAAGATGGTTGGAAATGATAACAAGCCGTATACACATACCATTTATTGTGATTCATCCTTAATAGTAGTGTGTAGATTTACAAGATTGTTGGAAATGATAACACCGTATAGATATACCATTTATTGTGAGTCATCCTTAATAGTAGAGGGTAGATTTACAAGATGGTTCGAAATGATAACAAGCCGTATAGACATACCATTTATTGTGAGTGATCTTTAATAGTAGTGTGTAGATTTACAAGATGGTTGGAAATGATAACAAGCCGTATACACATACCATTTATCGTGAGTCATCTTTAATAGTAGTGTGTAGATTTACAAGATTGTTGGAAATGATAACACCGTATAGATATACCATTTATTGTGAGTCATCCTTAATAGTAGAGGGAAGATTTACAAGATGGTTCGAAATGATAACAAGCCGTATAAGGATACCATTTATTGTGAGTTATCCTTAATAGTAGAGGGAAGATTTACAAGATGGTTGGAAATGATAACACCGTATAGATATACCATTTATTGTGAGTCATCCTTAATAGTAGAGGGAAGATTTACAAGATGGTTCGAAATGATAACAAGCCGTATAAGGATACCATTTATTGTGAGTTATCCTTAATAGTAGAGTGTAGATTTACAAGATGGTTGGAAATGATAACAAGCCGTATAAGGATACCATTTATTGTGAGTCATCCTTAATAGTAGTGTGTAGATTTACAAGATGGTTGGAAATGATAACACCGTATAGATATACCATTTATTGTGATTCATCCTTAATAGTAGTGTGTAGATTTACAAGATGGTTGGAAATGATAACACCGTATAGATATACCATTTATTGTGAGTCATCCTTAATAGTAGAGGGAAGATTTACAAGATGGTTCGAAATGATAACAAGCCGTATAAGGATACCATTTATTGTGAGTTATCCTTAATAGTAGAGTGTAGATTTACAAGATGGTTGGAAATGATAACAAGCCGTATAAGGATACCATTTATTGTGAGTCATCCTTAATAGTAGAGTATAGATTTAAAATAACATCGAATACTATTGAAAACATTCATAGCTTTATGCCTAGTACCATGATTAGTAATACTTACTAAGTCTTATAAATAAAAGTTTATTAATTGTTATATTAATAAGAAAAAAACAACAAATTATGCAACAATTGTTCGTACTTCAAATTAATAAAGTGATAAATCGTATAATTTGATTAATCATGAATATGCGATCTATATACATTGCTATTAAATAGGGAAAACCTAAAACTAACAAAGATAACTATTTAAATAAATAATATGACTTAGTTACAGATGAAGAGATAGTAATGAATTGTATTCTAAGAGGTTATGTATGGTGTTGTTAATTTTTGTGGTATTATCAATTAATTCATGTCAATTCATATATTAAGTTAAACAGAATTACGTGTGACGTATAATTTAACACTAAGAATTTCTGTACTTTAATAGAGTCGTATGTTGTATTTTTAAAACATAATATAAGTACAACCCTAAGTA
This sequence comes from Stictocephala bisonia, assembly GCA_035578905.1. NCBI lineage: Eukaryota > Metazoa > Arthropoda > Insecta > Hemiptera > Membracidae > Stictocephala > Stictocephala bisonia. Next base: position 115,600 of record JAQJVL010001110.1, read on the forward strand.
ATGTTAATTCCATCTGTTAGTTTACATCAGTGGATATTTAGGGCCATAAGAAGAAATAAAAAAAATAAAAAAACCTTTCCAGATCCAAGCTTAAATATTGACACTGGATAGGTTCCAAATATGGTAAATTAAAGCTTCCTGTTGTTGGCTTATCACTTTATATTGGATGAAACTTTGTTACAATGTTTTATACTTATTTCACATATTTTCTTTACTATATTTTTTTTTATTACAGGTTTGAAAACAAAGAGTTTATTTTTACTTGAAGTTAATTTTATTTTATTGAACTAATAATACAAAGGGAAAGGCGTATATCTAAACAACTTAATCAGTAAATATATCAATCTAAAGTTAGGGATACTTGAATATTTTAACTAATATTACCTATTCATGTATAGTAGTTTACAGGTTGTAAAAAAAGCTCATGCAATATAATAATTAGTATTAATGTAAAAATATATCATATTTATATAGCAGTAAATCACTAACCACAGAACTCGAAATATGTATTCTTGATATAAACAGTACAAGTAATGATCACACAATATAATTAGATATACCTTTGTTAATCACTCTGATCCAAATATGGTGAACGTGATTCATTAAGGTTAAAATACAAAATATGCTGTCTTACTAATTTAAAATAATTATATCCGTTGTATATTCAAAATTCAATGTAGCACTGTTTGCTTTTATAATATACCCTATAAGCTCAGACATTGTTATTTATTATCAAATAAGGGGTTTTCTTATAATTTTACAACCACATCATTTTTTAACACTCAACAAGACTCTTTTAAACAAGAAAATAGTTTTTTGTTTACTAATTTCAATTTTCAATATATTGAACAAGACCATATCGTTAAGGTATGGTGCGTTTCTAAATTTATTTATTGTCGGGAGAGAATATACTTTGATTATTATAACTGTCATTGAACTCATACATTATATTTTACAACACGTAGATTGGATATTCAAAGAAGAATCTGTAAAATTAAATATAAAGCAATGGCATGATACAAAAATAAAATTATTACTACAACAACAACAAAAAAGTTAAAAAAAATTATGATTTTCTTTGATTCTTGCATTCCGAAAATAAAATAAAATATATTAAATTGCTTAACCCAATTTGTTTGCAATTACCAAAATAGATAATTCTAATTAAGACTATGAATTAAAAAAAATATATATACATATATATAGTTATATGTCAATAAGTATTTTAACTAGAAGTTATCAAAATTACACAACATCACATTTCAAATAGTTAGTGGTAAAAGTTTCTTACATCCTTATATCATAATTCACTAAACCAATAGACTATCTATTAAAATACTTAAGTATAATATCGATCTACTTTTATGTACTGTCTAAAAAAATTGTATCTCCTTATACTTTCATGTGTTACTAAAAATGTTTAAGCTACATGTAAAAAAAGAGGTCTTAATTAATAATAATAAATCGTTTATTTCCGCAATTATGTACAATGTGAACAAAACAATATTTTCTTGGAAAAAATAAATAACTACCAACATCCAGTAACTGGTAGCTATAATACAAATAATAGATAAAATAAAGTCACTCTTAGGTGAGTCTTCTTATAAATACACTTCACTGAAGCGTCCACTGTGAAGCGTGTGTAAAATAATCAAAAGTAACCTACTTAAATAACCTATTAAACGTACACACACACACACACATACATATATATACATACATTATAAGTTTTATTGCAAAGTAAATTAACAAACTATAGATGTAAGTGTGCTGATATCTGTAATATCAATTAACCACTTTTTTAGCATTTTTGAAAATAAATTAAACCTGTTTAATTGTTTAATTTCTTGTCGCAACAAGTTGAAACACTTTGGGCCTAAAAACAAAAATGTTTTAGAGAAAAATACTTTATTGACCCGAGGTCTGATAAAATGTTGCTGTGTTCTACTTCTTGTTTGATAGAATAAATTGACTGTACCACTGTTACCACCCATCTTGTAAAACATTTGAAGAACTTTGAAAATAAACAGATTTTTTACTGGTAATATTTTAAGTTGTTTAAATAGTTGTTCAGTGTTATCTTTTGGTTTTCTAACATTTTCTAATATACTTCCATATAAATGACGAGATTATTAGAAATCTATACTATTACTTACATTTATTAGTTTTGTTGTTATAATATATTTTTTAATTTGTTGGTGGTTTTTTGGTGTGTTGCTTATGTATTCCCGATAGAAACATTAATTATGTTTCAATATATGTACTATTAAATTAATTAATTATTTCAGAAAATATGAACACGATATTTACTCTGTACTATAAAATAAATATGTTAAGTATTAATATGTCCTTAGAAGTTTATCTCAAATAAATATGAACACGATATTTACTCTGTACTATAAAATAAATATGTTAAGTATTAATATGTCCTTAGAAGTTTATCTCAAATAAATATGAACACGCTATTTACTCTGTACTATAAAATAAATATGTTAAGTATTAATATGTCCTTAGAAGTTTCTCTCAAATAAATATATATCTGCTAAAAAAAAGAAATTCAAATATTAATATACAATATAAGGTTTATATTGGGGCTATTCAATTTTTGTTAGTATCTTTTCCGTTAATTCGCTACCACTACCTCTTTTTCTGTTAATTACTGCCACTTGATAATCATTCCATTGCTTTTAAAACTGTTCCCTAGTAGTTTTTAAGTCCACTGTAGTATTCATTATCAGCTATAAGTTTAATGACAGTTATAATAATTTGAGTATATTCTCTCCCACCAATAAATAAATTTAGAAATGTACCATACCTTAACGATATGGTCTTGTTCAACATATTGAAAACTGAAATTAGTAAACAAATAACTATTTTCTTGTTGAGAGTGTTAAAAAATGATGTGCTAGTAAAATTATAAGAAAAACCCTTATTTGATAATAAATAACAATGTCTGAGTTTAGAGGGTATATTATAAAAGCAAACAGTGCTACATTGAATGTTGAATATACAACGGATATAATTATTTGAAATTAGTAAGACAGCATATTTTGTATTTTAACCTTAATCCGGTATCGCTGGTTTTATCTTATCGCTTTCCAAGAACTTGCACACGGAGAGTACATTTGGCGGTGGTCAATCATTGAAATTACCAGTATGTGATCAACTTTAATAGCCACCTAACCTAACCGTAATGCAATTGCAATGAATTGCATTACGGTTAGGTTGTTGTGAGGTAATGGTAAAGGTCCTTATTTTATATAATAGGCTACACGATATTGTAAATCACATAATTATAAAAAATATATTAGTCCATATACAAGTTACCGCTATCATTATATTGTGCGTATTTATAGAATGAGTGTATGTTACTTTTCATAAGAAAAAAAAAAACAAAAAAAAACAGTTATTCGACTAGTTTTTTGTACTGGTGTTTATAATTTAATTCTATACAAGAACAACTTAAAGTAATTCTTATTTATTTAGTAGCTAACAGAATTAAAGTGTCAAAAGTAAGGATTTATCCGCTATTTAAATTGAAATATATACTTAGAAAAATGTGCATTGAATGAATAGTCATCTATAATGCTAAAACATATTGATTTGTCTGGGTAAATAAACAATTAACATAAATTTTAGCTTATCTTACAAATCAGTGTTATTTTGAATCTTAATTTTTATGTTAAAAATATTCTACCCAATATATTTTGTCCCCCATGTAAAAATAAACTTAGGGTTTATTAAGATGTAAAAGAAGTTCTTTCCAATATTAAACCTTAAAATCCTGGTATTCTACAGGGAGTCCTTTGAAAGGAAAATCATATATCCCCCAAGAGCACAATGTCTCAAATATGCGGGGTTGTTATCGTTTATGTTCTTATGTAATGGGACGTACTAAACGACTAGTTTAAGACTATATCTGAACTTAATGATTTTTTTTCAAAATAATAAGACAAATGTTTTAAAAATATACACAACTAACTAGATCTTATGGTTAATTTTCACACGTTACGATTAAATAATTCTTTGATTAAGTAAAGAACTTTATCTCTCAATCGCAATTAACATACAATAAAACATTACGTTTGATGTGGAACATTTAATAATATGATAGGTTAAGGTAGGTTTGGTTAGGATACTTTAATTGTGTTGAGTTAGGTAAAGATGTTAGGTTGGGTTATGTTATGTTATTTGAAGTTAGAGTAGGTCAGATTAAATTACGTTAGCATAGTTAGGTTACATTTGGCTATATTAGGTTAGGTTGGTTATCTTGAGTTAGGTTTCCTTAGTACATAAAAATAAAAGGAATTTACCTTAATAGATAGGTGATGGTTGGCCTATCTATAAAGCTAGTATTTAGATAATAACAATTTATGTTTTTGTTATTAAAGACATTTTTATTGTTATACTTGTAAAAAGTCCTTTGAAATACTTTAACATGTAAATATTTGAATCTTTATTGCTAGGTATTCTAGATGAAAACCATCCATAAAACAGGATTTATTAAGGACTTTGGTGCTGACAGTCTGGCGAACTGCCAGGATACACAAGTGACGTCAGAATGATTTACTACTTGTAGCTGAGGCCTCTACATTTAAGTCTGCTTTGAAAATATGCAAAAAATATATGTTAGATAGTGACTTTTCATTCAATGTGCATAGTTTTCTCTGCTAGAATACTATGTTTGTCTACATAATGTTTAGAACATCGCCAATCATTGTTTTTAATATAAAAATCAAATATATATATCAATCAAAAAGAGATGTGTCGATTTGGTACTCTTTTTTTATTGTTACATTTTCTCATTTAACTCTCTGCACACTAAAATAAACAATCTGAAGTTACGTTTTGTCTGTAATGTCCTGTTGGCTTAATGTTGCATTACTGATTGTGTTTGTGTTCACAATTTAATTATTCAAATATTTGTCATTTAAATGTGTTAATTATATGTACAGATTTATTCATAACGTTTGTTTCATGTGAAAGTATATTAATTTCCTTTTGTAAACTTCACCTATCACACTTAAAATTTAGACCCTATTTGAAAAAAAGTAAAACTACATGAGGGGTACATAAAGCTGACATTTCCCGTACATGCCATCAAGGTGAGTCACGTGATTTAAAATGTGTCATTCTACTTGATAAAGATATTATAAATATTAATTTAAATTCTCAAAATATAATACTGAACTAATAGCGATTAGTGAAGATGACAACTTTAGTGCGTTTATAGCATTCATTTAGCTTGATAACATTTTCCTGTGACTCTGAGACTTAAGATTTATATACAATGTACTTGTTTGGTAATAGAAAAACTCATTTTTATTCTAATTACGTGATTAAGTGTGTTACTAAGTTAATTTGGCTTTCTTGCACTAACAAAATTTAACTAAAAGTTCTAAATAATTTAAAATTGTTCAATACACAGTATATGTGATTCCTTAATAGATGTGGAGTTTAAAAAAAGTTGTTTCTGAAAAGGTAAAAAATAGATTCCTTTTTCACTGTGTGTTAAAGATGAGATAAACTTCAGATAAATAAACAGACTCACTAATATAAGTGATAGCATAGTATTTTTACTCAATACTAATCAATTTAAAATTATTTAGGATAATTAATTATAACAATTATTTAACAATTATCTTACACATTAATAATTTAAGTATACAAACGGACAGTTTCCGAATGCCTTAAACATTTCCAAAGGAATACCAATTTTTAAATCTGGGACAAAATCAGAAATGTCAAATTTCAGGCCCATATCTTTGATATCAGTGATGTCTAATATTCTTAAAAAGTGTGTGAAAAATCAATTAACGCTATACCTTAAACAAGAAAAACTTATAACAGTATGGCTTTAGAAGTAGTGAAAATACTTCTGACGCTCTATACGATCCATCTACATTAATTATTTCAGAACTGGGAAATAAAAATAAAATCTTAATCAATTTTTTAGACCTTCCTAAAGCGTTTGATTCCGTTGATATAGCAAAATTACTTTCAAAATTGAACTTTATTGGAATTAAAGGTAATTCATTTAAATGGTTTTCCAGATATCTGGATAATCGCTTTCAAATAGTAACAATTAATGGAAAGCAAAGTGAGCCAGTACAGGTAAATAATGGAGTAATCCAAGGAAGATTGGGCCCTGTTCTGTTCCTAATCCACATTAACAATATATCAAAAAATAACATGCAAAGTAAATTAATGCTATTTGCGGATGATACAGCAGTGATCACTACTGGCCGCACATGGGGAAACTCTTATGAAAGGGCTTCTGAGGATTTGTCGAAGGTTGTGGTTTGACCATAACTCAGTAACCGTTAATGTAGAAAAAAAGAAATGCCTTCCAATCTACATTCGTACCGATCTAGGTCCAGGTCCTCAGATCCTGAGAATGCATTCCTGTGCTGACCCGCGGTCTGCTATTGAGCGTGTGGAGCAGTATAAATATTTAGGAGTTATTTTTGATCATCATTTTTTAACATTCAGTTGGCTTCCACACGTTCAGTATGTGAAACAGTGACTAAGGAAGCTTATTTATGCCTTTACACGGCTACGACAGGTTTTGAACGTGGGTCAGGCTAGTACTGTGTACTATGCTTACGTGCAATCTTCAATGCAGTATGGTATTATGGCGTGGGGAGGAGCCTCCAGTAATGTATTAGTGCCATTTGATGTCACACAAATAACCATTCTAAAATAATATTAGGAATAAGTCAGAGATACCCCACAGAACTTTTATATTCCTATTTTCCAGTCCTTACGGTGAGAAAACTGTTTGTCAAAGTCCTTCTTATATATTTAACAAATAATAAAGATAGCTTATTTGACAAACTTATTCATGAAATACACTAGAAACAGAGTAAATTACGGCTACAAAGTACCTAGACCTAGAACTGTTAGAAGAAAGCAGTTACTTTTTATTGCAAATTACATTTATAGAAATTTACCTCAACCTATAATTGTAGCAGAGAGTGGCAGTGTTACTGTGTGACTGAGTGGCTGCTGTCCCTCAACCAAAGGGCAGTTCAGTATCTTATTTGTTCACCGTACTCATAACTTTATTATCATTCTTTTACCGTTAAATTAACCACCCATAATATCAACCATTTAATCAAACCTATATTAATTAATCGGATAACTTTATCACATAGTGTTCTTTTATTATTATTATTTTTTATCATGATATTAATCTCATTAAACCCGCTAAGTATTAAAATATAGAAACCGTTGTAATGATTTTTATATTTAATTTTTTGTTGACCCTCCCACTTCATTCTAATTACTATAAGTTTTGAAATTTTATATGTGAGTATTTATCGTAACCCCTCCTCCCTGAATATTTTGGTGAACTATACATTAGCTTTTCGTTGTTAAATTTAACATAAATTAATATTTTTCTATCTATCTGTAAAGTGTTTTGTTTACTACAAATTAATTTTAAATATTTTATATGTACTAAAAACCGTTATTTTCTTTACAAGACACTATGAAAAGACTGATGATGTAGGGCTCTTTCCCCGCTCAAGGACGGATAGTCTTTTTGGAGAAATATTATTCTACTGTTTATTGTAATGTCTCTGTTTTGTTTAATTTTGAATAAATTGGTATTTGATATAATACGAGATAAATATTGTTAATGCAACACAACAACATTCATACAACAATCAAATATTTTGAACCATCATTATTATTTAATAAGATATGAAATATTTTATTGCTGGTAAAGTTAATCGTATTTTTTCAGTAAATGTCAAATAGCTCATTGAACCTACCTCCGTTAATCTTCCTTCTAACTTTCATACCCTTATTTTAAAATGTATAGTATAAATTATGCATATAGGTATGGATAGTATCCTTCGTCTAAGCTAAGGTATTTGTGATTTTCTGCAGTTTCTGTAATGACTCATAAATGTTCTACCGTGTTAAAACAAAAAAAACTTTAAATTTTACGTTTAATTTCCAGTCTAAAACTTACATTTCCTGCAAAATGTTATACACGATAAACATGAATAGGTTTTTGTATAAGTTACTTCAATGTCACCAATTTGTCTAATTTAAACAGGTTCTCCATTTAGTTACGAACTGTCTCTAAAATCTTAATTGTACGTTTTGCTGCTGGTTAATGTGAAAAATATATGCAACTCCTCATTATTATATTTTTTTAATTTGCCATTTGTATATCTTTGTTTATCACCGCAATAGGCTAAGTAATGTGCCATGTAAATTAATATATAAATAATGGAAGTTATAAATAACCAAACTTGTACGTTTTTTTACCTGCAAAATATGTATATAGTTTTTGTCCTGCCGTGGTTCGGAAGTCACGTTAAGCCGTTGATTCCCAGGTTAAGTGTTAGAGAGGACTTCTTAACCCTAACTTGGCCTGGTAAAATAAGACGATATTTAACTTTTTTATTTTTATATTTTCAAAAAACTTCAACAATATCACCAAACTTACAACTACAATGTAATCGTAGTTAATTTTAACTACCCTACATAACAAAGCTTAATTTACCTGTTTAGTTACACCATCAACAATGAAATACAGTATTTCATGATTATGTAATTTAACAACTACCATTAAAGTAACAATCTGGAAAGTCGTAGGCAAAACTAAGGCTTGCTCAACGCTAGGAAACACGCGTTAAGTCACAGCTATCCTAATAAAACTTTGAACAACTTTAAAACTTTTTAAGTTTTAAACTAACCAGATAAGAGTAACTGAGCAGCTGCTGTAATTACTGAAGTAAAAGCAAACAATGTTTGTTGTTGTTATAGTACTATTGCATAAATGTATTTACTGTAATTGGCTAGTGTATAGTGAGTGTCTTATTCATAAACGTTTGTTTTATTTTAAGTTAGTGTTTTGTTATTATTAAGGAAAGAAAATCATATATTTTAATATTTCTATAGAAGTTTTCAGAATTATTGGCATATAAATTGCCAATAATTCTGATTTTTTAAAATACTTTTGGCCTCTATTGAAAGCAATGTTCTCAGATGTAGTAGTAAAAGACTTATGGTAATAATAACACATATCAAAAATCTACATGCGTGTATGAGAGAGTGGGAGAATCAATGCCACCATTCTTGTATGAGAGGGTACTATCTGAAAGATAATATTTAGCAAAACACCTTCTTAAATGTGAGATAGATGAATGTAGCCAATAGAAATTGACTAATCATATTTTAAGAGTCTCCATAATGACAGTTCAAGCAAACCAGCTTATTAAATTTTTATCTGTTTATTCCACCAGTGGCAATTCCTTTTTGTACATAGATATAAATAACTTATACTAGCTTGTAATCATTAGTATGTCGTGCACTAACCAACCGTGAAAAGATTTGTTAGTATCGTACTTGATCACTAATGTAAGTACTCTGTGAATCTCTCTGGCCTGAAGAAGGTAAACGTGTGTTATTAAAATAGATCACCATATTTATGTTTTTTGTACTTACATGTAATAAATTTGTGTTGTGTGAGGCTCACGTGTGTTATGTGAGGCTTACGTGTGTTGTGTGAGGCTTACGTGTGTTGTGTGAGGCTAACGTGTGTTGTGTGAGGCTTACGTGTACTGTGTGAGGCTTACGTGTGTTGTGTGAGGCTTACGTGTGTTGTGTGAGGCTTACGTGTGTTGTGTGAGACTTACTTGTGTTGTGTGAGACTTACGTGTGTTGTGTGAGGCTTACGTGTGTTGTGTGAGGCTTACGTGTGTTGTGTGAGGCTTACGTGTGTTGTGTGAGGCTTACGTGTGTTGTGTGAGACTTACTTTTGTTATGTGAGGCTTACGTGTGTTGTGTGAGGCTTACGTGTGTTGTGTGAGGCTTACGTGTGTTATGTGAGGCTTACGTGTGTTGTGTGAGGCTTACGTGTGTTGTGTGAGGCTTACGTATGTTGTGTGAGGCTTACGTGTGTTGTGTGAAGCTTAAGTGTGTTGTGTGAGGCTTACGTGTGTTGTGTGAGGCTTACGTGTGTTTTGTGAGACTTACGTGTGTTATGTGAGGCTTACGTGTGTTGTGTAAGGATTACGTGTGTTGTGTGAGACCTACGTATGTTGTGTGAGGCTTACGTATGTTGTGTGAGGCTTACGTGTGTTGTGTGAGGCTTACGTGTGTTGTGTGAAGCTTACGTGTGTTGTGTGAGACGCTTACGTGTGTTGTGTGAGGCTTACGTGTGTTGTGTGAGGCTTACGTGTGTTATGTGAGGCTTACGTGTGTTGTGTGAGGCTTACGTGTGTTGTGTGAGGCTTACGTATGTTGTGTGAGGCTTACGTGTGTTGTGTGAAGCTTAAGTGTGTTGTGTGAGGCTTACGTGTGTTGTGTGAGGCTTACGTGTGTTTTGTGAGACTTACGTGTGTTATGTGAGGCTTACGTGTGTTGTGTAAGGATTACGTGTGTTGTGTGAGACATACGTGTGTTGTGTGAGGCTTACGTATGTTGTGTGAGGCTTACGTGTGTTGTGTGAGGCTTACGTGTGTTGTGTGAAGCTTACGTGTGTTGTGTGAGACTTACTTGTATTGTGTGAGGCTTACGTGTATTGTGTGAGGCTTACGTGTGTTGTGTGAGACTTACTTGTATTGTGTGAGGCTTACGTGTGTTGTGTGAGACTTACTTGTATTGTGTGAGGCTTACGTGTATTGTGTGAGGCTTACGTGTGTTGTGTGAGACTTACTTGTATTGTGTGAGGCTTACGTGTGTTGTGTGAGGCTTACGTGTGTTGTGTGAGACTTACTTGTATTGTGTGAGGCTTACGTGTGTTGTGTGAGGCTTACGTGTGTTGTGTGAGGCTTACGTGTGTTGTGTGAGACTTACTTGTATTGTGTAAGGCTTACGTGTGTTGTGTGAGGCTTACGTGTGTTGTGTGAGGCTTACGTGTGTTGTGTGAGGCTTACGTGTGTTGTGTGAGGCTTACGTGTGTTGTGTGAGACTTACTTGTATTGTGTGAGGCTTACGTGTGTTGTGTGAGACTTACTTGTATTGTGTGAGGCTTACGTGTGTTGTGTGAGACTTACTTGTATTGTGTGAGGCTTACGTGTGTTGTGTGAAACTTACTTGTATTGTGTGAGGCTTACGTGTATTGTGTGAGGCTTACGTGTGTTGTGTGAGACTTACTTGTATTGTGTGAGGCTTACGTGTGTTGTGTGAGGCTTACGTGTGTTGTGTGAGACTTACTTGTATTGTGTGAGGCTTACGTGTGTTGTGTGAGGCTTACGTGTGTTGTGTGAGACTTACTTGTATTGTGTGAGACTTACTTGTATAGAGTGAGGCTTACGTGTGTTGTGTGAGACTTACTTGTATTGTGTGAGGCTTACGTGTGTTGTGTGAGACTTACTTGTATTGTGTGAGGCTTACGTGTGTTGTGTGAGACTTACTTGTATTGTGTGAGGCTTACGTGTGTTGTGTGAGACTTACTTGTATTGTGTGAGGCTTACGTATATTGTGTGAGGCTTACGTGTGTTGTGTGAGACTTACTTGTATTGTGTGAGGCTTACGTGTGTTGTGTGAGGCTTACGTGTGTTGTGTGAGACTTACTTGTATTGTGTGAGGCTTACGTGTGTTGTTTGAGGCTTACGTGTGTTGTGTGAGGCTTACGTGTGTTGTGTGAGACTTACTTGTATTGTGTGAGGCTTACGTGTGTTGTGTGAGGCTTACGTGTGTTGTGTGAGGCTTACGTGTGTTGTGTGAGGCTTACGTGTGTTGTGTGAGGCTTACGTGTATTGTGTGAGACTTACTTGTATTGTGTGAGGCTTACGTGTGTTGTGTGAGACTTACTTGTATTGTGTGAGGCTTACGTGTGTTGTGTGAGACTTACTTGTATTGTGTGAGGCTTACGTGTGTTGTGTGAAACTTACTTGTATTGTGTGAGGCTTACGTGTATTGTGTGAGGCTTACGTGTGTTGTGTGAGACTTACTTGTATTGTGTGAGGCTTACGTGTGTTGTGTGAGGCTTACGTGTGTTGTGTGAGACTTACTTGTATTGTGTGAGGCTTACGTGTGTTGTGTGAGGCTTACGTGTGTTGTGTGAGACTTACTTGTTTTGTGTGAGACTTACTTGTATTGAGTGAGGCTTACGTGTGTTGTGTGAGACTTACTTGTATTGTGTGAGGCTTACGTGTGTTGTGTGAGACTTACTTGTATTGTGTGAGGCTTACGTGTGTTGTGTGAGACTTACTTGTATTGTGTGAGGCTTACGCGTGTTGTGTGAGACTTACTTGTATTGTGTGAGGCTTACGTATATTGTGTGAGGCTTACGTGTGTTGTGTGAGACTTACTTGTATTATGTGAGGCTTACGTGTGTTGTGTGAGGCTTACGTGTGTTGTGTGAGACTTACTTGTATTGTGTGAGGCTTACGTGTGTTGTGTGAGGCTTACGTGTGTTGTGTGAGGCTTACGTGTGTTGTGTGAGACTTACTTGTATTGTGTGAGGCTTACGTGTGTTGTGTGAGGCTTACTTGTATTGTGTGAGGCTTACGTGTGTTGTGTGAGGCTTACGTGTGTTGTGTGAGGCTTACGTGTGTTGTGTGAGACTTACTTGTATTGTGTGAGGCTTACTTGTATTGTGTGAGGCTTACTTGTATTGTGTGAGGCTTACTTGTATTGTGTGAGGCTTACGTGTGTTGTGTGAGGCTTACGTGTGTTGTGTGAGGCTTACGTGTGTTGTGTGAGGCTTACGTGTGTTGTGTGAGGCTTACGCGTGTTGTGTGAGGCTTACGTATGTTGTGTGAGGCTTACGTGTGTTGTGTGAGACTTACTTGTATTGTGTGAGGCTTACGTGTGTTGTGTGAAACTTACTTGTATTGTGTGAGGCTTACGTGTGTTGTGTGAGGCTTACGTGTGATGTGTGAGGCTTACGTGTGTTGTGTGAGGCTTACGTGTGTTGTGTGAGGCTTACGTGTGTTGTGTGAGGCTTACTTGTATTGTGTGAGGCTTACGTGTGTTGTGTGAGACTTACTTGTGTTGTGTGAGACTTACGTGTGTTGTGTGAGACTTACGTGTGTTGTGTGAGGCTTACGTGTGTTGTGTGAGACTTACGTGTGTTGTGTGAGACTTACTTGTATTGTGTGAGGCTTACGTATGTTGTGTGAGACTTACGTGTGTTGTGTGAGGCTTACGTGTGTTGTGTGAGGCTTACGTGTGTTGTGTGAGGCTTACGTGTGTTTTGTGAGACTTACGTGTGTTGTGTGAGACTTACTTGTATTGTGTGAGGCTTACGTGTGTTGTGTGAGACTTACGTGTGTTGTGTGAGACTTACTTGTATTGTGTGAGGCTTACGTGTGTTGTGTGAGACTTACGTGTGTTGTGTGAGGCTTACGTGTGTTGTGTGAGGCTTACGTGTGTTGTGTGAGGCTTACGTGTGTTGTGTGAGGCTTACGTGTGTTGTGTGAGGCTTACGTATGTTGTATTTCTACCAACACGTAGTATGCTGATTAAGAAACTATTATTATTGGTTATTTAAAACTAACATCTCTAAACAGTTTTAGAACAGGATATGTAATATTTATATTACCTTACCTAAACAAGAAAATAAACGTGACATCTATAGTAATAGCTGAAACTGTCGAGTGGCTACAAGAAAAGGAGTGAGAGTATATGAACCACATAACCAATTAGGTTTTTTAATAGGGTTTAGAAAATATTAATATTTAGGCTGCATAACATTTTTTCTGTGTGTTTGTATAGTACAGTTGGTTTATTTTCACGTTTTATTTACTTGGTTTCAACGTTTTTCAAGTAAAAAGGTTGTGATTTTAAAAGTAGTTTTTATTTATATTATTAAGATGTTATCTGATATTGTCATTAATATTTAGAAAGGTTATACAATTACAAATAATTTAAATAAAACAAAACATATAGTTGGACTAATTATTTGTATGTTACCAAAAAAGGTTTTGATCTGTTGTTTTAATATATGTATCATTAGCTATATAATTTTAGAATAAATATATGTTTGATGAAGTGTTTCATTTTAAGTTATTGTCCTCTAATACTATTGATTGTTGATTTCCTCAACTTCATACACAGTATAAATTTTCATCGATTTCCATGAATAATTTTTGGCAATCTTTAAATATTTAAAAGTAAACTCAATACGTGCACAGTGGAATCATTTCTCGACGAGAGTGAAACTTTTGAGTGATTAATTATAGTAATTGTTAATCTAAAAAAACTATAAAGTTCATGAACATGTACACGTACAGAATAAGCTTAAGTACATTTGGTACATTAATAAAATAAATGACAACTATTGAATTTTGGATTGTATGGTGTAACAAACTGGGAAATATATATGTGTTTACCGAGTGTGTTTGTGTGTTATGCTGTAAACAGAAATCATAAAACACATTTGAAATTAGCTATTTCTATTTCACTAATATAAAGCAATAGGAATTATGTTTTTTATAAATACATTATTATACAAGTTTAGGCCTACTCCTAATATGATATGAACAAGTTTAGGCCTACTCCTAATATGATATGAACGTTCCTATGTCATTAGATTTAACTCGAAAATTACTTGCGTAACTCTTTTCCACTCCATAAAGTGTAATTCATCGTCCATGTGAAGTGTGATTTCAGCCGAGTGGACCCAGCTTACAGGGGATTTTTTTTTCTGCCACTTATACGATATGTCCCTACCCGTGGCAATAACTTTTGGCTTACACCAATAAAACATTTGTATTACAAAGCCCCTATCTATCTAGATACGTTAAATCCTACATGTTTACTAGATTTATTCACCATACAGTTTCATTTTTAAAATTTTCAAAATTTATAATCTCATTCAAGAATTTTCATATATATATATATATATAAAACGACAATTAGAAGCAGCCCTAGCTAAATGCCTTGAGTATGATTTGCAATAGGTTACCCCGGGGTTCTATTTCTCCACTATGTTATCCATAAAAAAAAAACTCTTACAGAGAATGAATCTTTTAAAATTCACTCACTATGGGCCATGTGGGTTTTGGTTTGATTTTAACTACTCAACAACAAATGGGGTTTCGAACCTTAAACCCTTTACATACAAAAAAAAAACTTTTAGCTAATGAGCCACTACGCCCAGGTGAACTAGACAACATAAATTTCTTTCTTTTTTTTTCAACTACTCCTCAACAATATAGACACACTATACCAAATATATAATCGTTATCCATATAATTTATCTTATCTGCTCTTTTTTTTTCCAGTTATCACTCATCACTTAACAACTGAACTCTCTCTCTCATAATTCTCTAATTCTCTCACTATCATCTCTCCCCTTTCATGACATGAGAGAGAAGGGGGGGGAGGAAATACACCCACAACAACGTGATGGACACCGTGATAGACACAACACAAAAAAACACACACACACACACACACACACAAACAAACGATGCTGGCCACCTGACAAATTTTCAACAACCACCCACCGACCACCAAATAACCCTATTATTCACTACTCATAAGCATACATATTTATATTGCGTGATGAAATTATCAATGCCATCCCATTATTAATTGCAAGATTGTGTAATTTGAGTTATGCCTATGATAAAATTTATTTTAATTTATAACATTTTATATAATTATGGGCATAGTTAAATATGAGACATTTTAAACGTAGTTCATGAAAATTTTAAATTAAAACTGATAATATTAACTTATAGTCTAATAGATTTTACCTTTACTAATCATACAGAGTTAACTGTAAATCATTAAAGCATAAATATAAACCATACATGTTAATAGCTTGTAAACGTTAAATTGGATGTCTACTTTAAAAGGCTGTCAACTTTATAAAGGTTTGGCAGTTTGGAAACGATAACTAGATCTACTTCAGCTTGGTATAAATAGCACCCTGTTTTACATATTGGTGCTTGAGTAGTTTGCCAAGTGTACCATGCGACCTGTCGTCTAGTGTGAAGGTTTTGCCAAGTACACCAATATCTCCCGTGTCAGAGAGCGTCTAGGATAACCTTGCGTGTGAAACTTCCATCAACGTACTACATCGGCGATACATCTTCATTGGCTGGCTATAGGTTTGACTTTATTGAAAGTTACTGCCCGAAAATACCCAGACTATACGACCAAGTAACACACCAGACTTCCTAAATTGGTGTATAGATTGTGGTATATAGAAACATCTATACTACAATCTATACACTAATGTGGTGAATTTATTATTTCTATTGAATTATGGACAGGACAGTTTAATGCGCTTAAAATAATTGCCAGTATTTTAATTCGTGTAAATATTTTTATAAAGGACATTAGTAATTATTCACTTAAGTACCTAATCAGAGGAATATGGATTATGTTCCTAAAATTTTTCTAGAAAGTGTTAATGGTAATAATGAAAATTTTAGGAATAAATGCATAACAAATAATTTCCTCTTATACGAAATATGGAAATAAAAATATCATCCTTGTTCAGTATCAGTCATTATTTTCGTTATGTATATTTTTTATTTTCATTTATATCTGAAAAAAAATTGAAACATTTTTAAGTCTCATGGATGCAAAATTGTTGTGGTATGAAAATAAATTAAATTTAACTACATATCATTTAGTTAAATATTCTTTTATATAAAAAGTTATTAATGAAACTATAATTAATTATCTTATAAACTTTACAAAAGTATATAAATAATTTTTTATGTGAAGTACATTTCAACTAAAAACAGAAAAAATATGTGACCTTTTAAAAGATCTTGTAAAAACTGTATTTTGTATTCTTTAAGAGCTTTATGAAGTAGGCTGAAAGCGATGTATGACAACAGTTGTTCATGCTATTGATCGTAAATAATATGAATGTCCATTGAGGTTAATGAACCCTCCTTTATCATAAATTATATCAAAAGAGCTATATTATATTCTTTAGGTACGTATTTCTTTCCAGTAAGTGAATTTTTACTTAAAGTATACCTATATGTTGCATTAGTGAATTCCATTAAGGTGAACATCACTGTTAGAATAACGTCATACGAAGGTTACTCA
This sequence comes from Stictocephala bisonia, assembly GCA_035578905.1. Taxonomy (NCBI): domain Eukaryota; kingdom Metazoa; phylum Arthropoda; class Insecta; order Hemiptera; family Membracidae; genus Stictocephala; species Stictocephala bisonia. The sequence continues at coordinate 132,589 of JAQJVL010001110.1, forward strand.
ACACCTTGTTATGTATAATAATTGACAAATACGGCCCTTCGTAGTATATTAAAACAAATTCTTACATTCATTGTATTATACTTATTCAAGTTTATAACTACAAAAAAAGTACCACTGTACGTGTATGGGTGGGCGGGTGGATCAATACCATTGTAGGTGTATGGGTAAGTGGGTGGGTGAGTACCACTGTACGTGTATGGATGAGCTTGGTGGGTGAGTACTACTGTACGTGTATGGGTAGGCGGGTGGGTCAGTACCACTGTAAGTGTATGGGTGAACGGGTGGGTGAGTACCACAGTACATGTATGGGTGAGTGGGTGGGTGAGTACTACTGTACGTGTATGGGTGGGTCAATACGATTGTAGTTGTATGGGTGAATGGGTGTTTGAGTACCACTGTAAATGTATGGGTGAGTGGGTGTGTGTGTACCACTGTACGTATAAGGGTGGGCGGGTGGGTTAGTACCACTCTACGTCTATGGGTGGGTGAGTACCACTGTACGTATATGGGTGAGCGGGTAGGTGAGTACCACTGTACGTGTATGGATGGGTGGTTGGGTGAGTGCCACTGTACGTTTATGGGTGAGTGGGTGGGTCATTATATGTTGAAGTTACATATAATTATTTATCGACTACTCATAAATCACGAATTAATTTCAGTTTTCAAAACCAGTTATTCTTTATTTAACGAATGTAGTAAGTTTTTGCTATATAATGCCTTGAATTCAGAGTGCTCTTACAGCAAATGTTGGAACTACGAGGTGTTAGAGAATAGGGAGCAATGGTGTGACGATGTAATCCAGCCGCAGTCATACCAACGCATTTACTTCTTGCACTGTTGCCACGTTTCAGTTCTTTGAATACACCTGTCTTATAACCTACTTTGATATTGTGCGTAAAAAATATGATAAAAAAAAACTGTCCCAAAATCATTATAATTTATTGATTTAAATTATTAACAGAACTGTGTCTCTATAAAATAATAACTCTATTATTAATAATAATTGATTATAATATTATTAATAATCAAATAATAACTGTAAATGATAACCTTATACCATAAGGGCTGTTATTTTCTGCTAGGGATTGTTATTAGTGTATGAATACGTCTTCATTTCTCATTCATGACATGTTTTGTATTCTAACGAGCCTCTGTGTCATCCCAGCTCACATCATGACGTCACTGATTGACGACGACGGGGAAGGAGAGAGGCTGTACAATCACACCGTCTCGTACTTCATTGTGAACATTATTAGCGTTAACTTCTCGCTTTGCATGCTTCTTACTTGATTAGACATAGAATACTTTCTTTAAAAAAAAAATACATTGTGTTTTATTAATAGCGTATGCTACAATTTAATAAAAAACAATATCATACGTTTGTTCTGATACAAACTGTGTTTGGAGACTTTTAAAAGTATATTGCTATTTATATTGGACTGAATTATATTATATCCAAAATAACTTTGAAATATACTGGATGAATAAATCATAAAACCTAACGAAATAACTTCGACTTTGTTAAATGAATATTCATAATACGTAGATTCATATATTTTTAGTTAGTTAAATAAAATGTTTTTTAATAACTTTCATTTACTGTATACATAAAGATTATCTTGCGAAAACGATATAGATGTTTTCATTGAATTTTTGAAGATTTCTAAGTTTTATACGTTCACAATAAAATAAATTATAAATAGCCAATGACAGCTATGACTGATACATATCTTGACCCTAATACTGTACTAAAGTATAGTCAGTGACTCAGAGTTCAGGGCTATGTAATAAATATTTTTACAGATTGCAACGTCATGAGCTCAGTTATATGAAAACCTTTTTGAACATGTTTTTAAAAATATACAATGATTGTGGAATCTTTCAAACTCCACTATAACATCATTATCGTTGGAGATGTGATTGATATCAGAGATTAATTCAGAAAGTCAACGGTTTGTTATGGAACGCAAAAACTGTCATAAATGTTTAGATCCATACATACTAACTAGAACAGTATCCAGGTTTATAGCAAAACAAATAATAACATTAGTAATGGCATATAATAACATTGACGAACAAAATTGTTCTTATAATGATCATGTTTCTCTAATCATTTAGTAACAAATGTTATCGAAAATAAAAACGAAATGTTTCAGTAATATATATATATATATATATATATATATATATATATATATATATATATACACCTACAGATATATATATACACCAAGTACCTATATCTGTAAAAGGGAGGAAATACGGAGAAATCTAGTGGCCTGGGTTGAAGTTTGTACCTGAGTTAGAGGTAGCGCAAGATGAAATCCTTGCCATGGCTGCCTATTCATTGAAATACTAAGGAACCCTGAAACTTACTTCACATAGTTAACTGATTATTATGTTTATAATCTTTGTATCTAAGATATAAATGAAAAACGCCTTTACTACAGGGATGAAGTTAGGACTGTAAAGTCCTCTGTAACACTTAACTCCTTTACAAGGTATATTTATTTCACATTACGTGAATACAAATAAATAATCCTAAATTAAGTAATCTAATAAAGATGGCTATTTTAAAAACTAATATGTCCAAATCTAGCTAATGACAATAGAAATAATATTAATCCACACTGCATAGTGTTGTTAATAGAAATAAGTATTGAAGATGTCAAATATTTTAACAAAGTAAGGAATCATAAGGCCAAAAAATTCATCTGAAAACGTATATTTTGTAAACTGAATAAGTGATTCCTATTGGTGAGAATATTCCTAAACTATGTATACATGCTTTTATATCACATAGTTAACAGTATTGCAAAGTAAATTTGAAACACGCACTTTTTATCCTCTATAGAGTCCTATTCTAATATTAACTGGTCTATCAATGTAAAAAAAAAAAACAGTCAATTATATAAATTTATTATACTAACATAGTTGTTTACTTCGAGCTTCTAGAACTAATTAGATGTGATCAACAATCATATCTAAGCTGTTGACACAAATACGTATAATTTAGTCGAATTTGTAATCATATATCCCTCTGTCCAAAGTAATTACTCACATTTTAAATATTTAAATGTATGGCAAATATTAAAAATTTTAATATTTAAATTTTTATATGTTTTTATATATTTATATATTTTTATATATTTAAATATATAAATTTAAATATTTATTTATATATTTAAAAATATAAATATGAATATGATAAACCATTTTCATCATCTTTTACATTCTACATCCAATAAACATGAAAAACAATATTAAATTGTTTTTTGACAAACAATTTACTATTTAGCTTTATTGTAAAATGGTACTAGATTTCATGACGGGAAATATATACAAATTGACTATAAAAAAGCTAATCTGAAAACTGTTCAAGGCCTAACATACTTGGACGCCGTATATATGTGTATAGACTCATACAGAGAATAGGCATGAGCTTTAGGTACTTCTATTTATAACTGGTAATGGCATCCTTGAGCTCTGGGTGTGTTATTGAGGAAAATAAGTAAAAAAAATTTATCTAGTACATAATCACCATGTTTTAAAATGCTTTTATAACAATTAAAATGTCAAATTTATCATGATATTATTTATTATTACAAGTTACTTTAATAAAACAAATTGTAATTGTTATGATATTTTTACCCATCAATGTGATAGTAACAATAAAAAACTACTGTAAAATTATGATGAATATCATATTCCTTTATTTTATGACAGTCGTATAATATCAACTTTCTTATATAAATATATATTCCACTTTAATACTAATACGATATGTTTGATTTTATTCAATGTTCAATAAATCCGAAAAAGAATAATTCCACACAAACTGGGGGATGAAAATCATCTTTCACAATTAACATCGAGTGTCATTTGTCCGCCAACGTCAATGTACCAAGGGTAATTGGCGGGACATGATCAAACTTGACATAGTGGTTTATTAGTGGACTTTGACGGTAACTTTTAATCAACAATCCATCCATGTGACATATCTGTTGACAGGGCCAATAGCCGATGGAATAAGGGATGACGGTGTCAGTTGGTAATGTATGTGAGTAGTTGGCCATCCTATTATTATGATGATATCCTGTCAGCGGTCTAGGGACATTCATCACAGGTTACTTGACACCCTGAACTTAAATTTAAATGTTTTTTATTCGGTTAAGAGAACTCTTGAGATTAAGTTCAATTTCCCTCTTAAATTGTTGACCAATGATTTAAGTGAAGATGAAAACTGTTATCTATATGTTTTTAATAATACTTGAATAAACTACTGGGGCCCTTATAATTTTAATCTTATTGTTTTTTTACTAAGTTGTACATTATAGTAGAACGTTCTAGATTGTAAGTAATTCCAAATATTTATATTCTTGATTTTTACATCGGAGTGACTTCGCAATTTGATTTTGCCAAACTGATACCTTTAAACATCTACTACTTATACTATTTTGCATAGCTCTTCTTACATGCCAACTTTTACTAACTTAGTATTTTACTTACTGTTGAGCTCTACATCAGCTATTTATTTAACGGGTAGTGATGTAAGCGCGTGCTGGAAGTGTAACAAGGTGCATCCACCATACTATTGCCTATTTGGCAGTGATAGTTGTGGCGGAAAAAATGTCCTCTTGATTTCTCAAAATGTCCCGTTGAGAGGCAGGCCATCTTTCACCAGGCACTCGAGTGAGGAAGAACTGAAGCAGCGGTAGAGGCTAGGACGGAGACTCTACAATCTTAAGAGAGTAGGTGGGATGAGGGCACTGATGGGTGGTGGACTCATCGATGAACTCGAGGCCTGAACCATGGAGAGGTTGATTTGTACTTATGCCAGCTACTTACGGGTCACGGATACTTCAGGAAGTATCTGTAGCGATTGGTTAAGGTCAGGTCTCCTCAGTGTAAGTACTGCTCGGAGGACGAGGATGATGTTACTGGGGAGGAGCACTTTCCTCCGCGGTAGTTCCTGTTACGGCAGACATCGTAGTGGAGTCATTGCTGCAAAGTGAAGAAACATGGATAACTGTTGTGGCCCATGCCAGCACAGTTATACGAGGCATCCTGTCTCGTACGTGTCAAACGTGAGAAAGGATGCCTAACTGACACATAAGTGTCCAATATGAAGTAGAAAAGTGACCTCGTAAGAGCATAAGACACGAGGACAAGCTTGAAGTCATACGAAAGGGTTACGGCCTAGATCTCCGGTCACCTTTGGGGTTTTGGTGAGTATTTCCTTAATTTAAGATTATTCTTAAGAGTGACTGCTACACTTAGTTTCTACACCCACTTCCCATTCACAAGAAATAATTTACAAATACATTTTGAACTAACGAAATAATTAACCATTTGAATTTATTAAACTATAACGAGATAAATTTAGGTGGGGTGTTAAGTTTCGCAGTTGAGATGTCAGCCATCTTTTGCCAGGCTTTCGAGTGAGTCAACGACCAACTTCCATCAGCATATGGTGCCTACAGACACTGCTGAGCGTGAGCGTCATAGGCAATCAAGACAGGTGGCCAACTACTGTGACATGGTTTGGAAGTGGAGCTTGCCCTTTGATGAAATACGAGATCCTGTGTCTTTCCTCGAACGGCTGGAAAAACTCATCGATGCCAACTGCGTGTCTTCAGACGATGTCTTAAAGGCCATACCAGAGCTTCTTAATGAACAAGCGTTTATTTTTCAAAATCAGTATTTCTCTTACTTAGATTCGTTACGTCATTTTCATATGCTTTAGCTCAGCTAAACCATACGGCTCTAGCTAGACCTAGGTGAGGTAATTTTTTGAAAAATTTTGGTTTCTTGATTTATGCCAGACCAGTTGCTCCCTTACAATATTATTTTTTTTCTCTTTTGTTTCTTTGCTAGAGTCGTATAGGTTGACGGGTATTCTAAATTAGTACGCAAAACTATTTTGACGACGGTAATGATGAGCTTAGCCAAATTAGATATATATTATCTTAATTGCAACAACTGAGCCCCCTGATTTACTTCGTCAAGACTCTGGGCTTGTCTAGCTTCCGTTCTGAGCTCAGCCAGCTACGAAAACTAATTTAAAGAGTATTTGACTTTCTCTTACGACTTCCGACTTATTTTATTCTCAGGAAAGTCGATATTTGTACAAAGCATTTAAAATAAGTATATGTAGACCTACATAATTTTTAAGGGCAGGCTTATTTTATATATATATATATAGGATTTATAAAGGGATAATCAAGAAGCGTAAGCTTTCTCCTCCCTATGTTTATGCAAGAGACAATTTGACTACATGTAGGTTTACATTGGTATTGGGATTTTAGGGCAACCGAGTGTTGGGTTGGTTGGAGGAAAATGTTCACTGGGGCATAAATGCAAAAAAGAATATTTTTACTGAATGCGCCTAAATATATCGTATACAAATACATGGTTAGAATATTCCAACGGAAGAAACTTCTGCCTACGTGATTTATACAAGTGGAAGGATATAAATATATGAATGCTTATTGTTTATATTTTCAATTTTAAGACATTATTTATACATTTGAGTAAATGATGTGTGTATTTACAGTATGTAAGATAATTAATTTTTAACCTGAACTTCACAGACTTGATTTTTGTCCTTAGTAATGTTAGTGTAAAGGGTCTTTCTATAGTAATAGAAGTATACAAGTAGACAACATAGTAACTAGAAGTACAATCCTTAGTAAAATTGTGTGTAGGGTGTGTTGTAGGTCTTCTATAGTGTTAGGGAGGGGAGGAGTATATACGTAGACAACATAGTAAGTAGAAGTAAAATCCGTAGAAAATTGTGTGTAGGGTGTGTTGCGGGTCCATACTTTTTAAATTTTCTATGTACTTGTAAACATGTGCAGCTCTAAGTGGAGAGTGTTTATGGAGTAATGGCAGGAACGTATGGGGAAAATTACGATAGTTCTTTGTTTGTTTGAACCAGATATGAATTACATCGTGTTAGATTATATAAGTACATTATTGTCATTAAAATTTGTGAAATATGTTTTAATAAATAATTTACTTTTCATTGAATAGAATACATTCACTAAATGCAAACTAGGAAATGCAAGATATCCCTAATAAAGTGAACAATCAGGAATGAAGCAATAAAGGGAACTAATTACCTCTGTCATGACGTCATCAGGTATAAACGAGGAACTGATTAATGTCAGTAGTTAGTTCAGTAAGGCAGATAATTGTCATGGAAGCTATAACTATCTGACTTCCTTATTTATAGTGTAGGTGTTTCCTCTTAGAATAACTAAAGATTTTACGAGTAGATAAACAGTTATCAAGAGAATCTGATTATTTAGAACATTCTATAGTTACAACTTAATGTACTTTAAGATAATGAATATTGGAAACAAAAATATAGTAATAGTCTAATACAGTAGTTTATGTTCATACCTAGAAGTATTGTTAGGCAATTTTTATGGAAATTTCCCCAATAGATTGTCCAAGGACTTACCAAGACAACTATAGCTGGGGTGTTCTCAAATGTATAGTTAAATTTTTTTAATGATAGATTTGGACTCCGGAAGCGGCGGTGGGCGAGGGGCGAGGGGCGAGGAAGAGTATCATTTTAAAGGGCGTCTTACAAACATTTACTCAAATTAGGTCACTCGATGCAGGAATAACTCATCGGACTGCATTCATTGGGTTAGGTTAGTATTGCACTGCCGAGTCTATGGCTATAAAAATTTTACTATAAGAGTGTGTTCTGAAGGGATATAAAACGTTGGCCCATGAAAACCTGTTAAATATCTGGACGATACTGTTCATCGCCAACCGCATTTTTTCAATTGAATTTTAATTTTTAACTTGATTTATCATACTTTGATTATCTTTAAATGATAATAACATGGAATAAATGTATTGTAATGTAATATATTGGCACGTATAAAAAGAAAAATGGTTTGATGATTTATTTTTATTGAAATACATCTTAAAATAAATAAAGTACTAAAAACAAGTAGTGTAACCGTATAATTTATTTTAAAATCAAACTTTTGGCCATTGACCTACTTGGAAAATAAAGACAATGCCCAAGATACCTAACCAAGAGTAACTCATATTGTTTATTTGAAATTCATAGTAGGAACACTATTCTTTTCATAAGTCAACCACATCAACAGGACTTATGAAAGTATATTGTTGGGATTTACGTCATATTGTGGACGCTTTTAAAAATTTCATAAATATCACACATTACATATTTATTTAGTTAAATGTATGTACATTAGAATTATTTAGTTAAATGTAATCTAAGTATACGAGTATTTAACATGTAGATTGTAGTTTAGTGGAAGTAAGAGTTTTGGTCACGTTTAATAAAACAGCTGAATATTTACGTTAGTGATTCGACATTCTTATTTAAACTAAGAGTATGCTAAACTTCATATCTCAATTTTAAACCTTAATTAAATAGACTATTTGAGTAAATATTTAATTTTAGTCGGGATGTATACCTAAATTAAATAAATAAATATTTATTTTAAAGTAGTAAATATTAGGGAAAGTCGGCACTGGTAGCGCAGTGCTGTTGCCCAGCTTCTTAGGGACAAAGTGTTTGGGAGATTGTAGGTGATAGGTTCTATGCTCGGTTCTTTAATACCAACATGGCGTCCACACAATGGTTGTCATCAACGTAGATACTACTAGAGAAGTCTGGAGTGTCCGTGTTGAATGGTAATCAAGGTTCGGGTGTTGTGTAGGGAAGATAACTAAGTGTCAAAACTTGTCAGTTAGCTGAAAATCAGACCAACACTACGTGGTTCGGATTCCACGTAAAGCTGTAGGTCCCATAGTTGCCCTGGATATTGGGCTACTAATAAATAGTTATTTCTGAGCTAAGTCAAACTGTGATAGTAACAATGACTACACTCGTTCATCTACACTCATCACACTCATTCACACCTCATATTTGCCCATATCTCTACGATCGGCGTCTTAGAGATGAATAAGTAATAATAATAATGAAATTATATTATTACTTATGATTGTACGTAAACTGTAAATTTCTAACACTACTTTATTCGTGGCTCAGTATATTCTGGAGCATATCAAAGAATAATTGGCATTGTATTTTAATTGAGACCAAATATCAAATTATTAACTTATATGTTACAAAACTGTCATATAATTTGCATAATTACAGTTAATTTAACTTACTTACAGTATAAGCTAACTGAAATCAACTCCATTTCAACTTTGCCCGTTAGTTACAAGATTATCAATTATCTATCTAGTACCAGATATTTGAAGTTCAGAAACTTACAATAAGCTGCTATAATTGGCAGACTTTCTTATGCATTGTCAGAAGATGTATACTTATTTTGTTCTTAGTGTGCATAATATTACAATGCAAATGTTTTTGTTGTTTAATTTTGTTTAATAAAACGGTGTATACATTTTGTATAAAAGGTTTTTAACCATAATTGAATATTTTTTAACTTTTAATATGTAAACTTATGATAATTATTCTACAATAATGTAAAATATATAAACATATTATAAAGTTACTTATTTTTCATACCATTTTAACGATCCAATAATTTCATTTATATGTAGCAATACAATTTTTAAAACCAAATCAATATATATTTTAAATATTTTCTATCAAATATTACCGTTTACAGTAAAAATGTATTTCAGAGTTTAAACTGATGTAAATTATTAATATAAATATAGTGTAGTTTATGTTCAAGTATTATTTTGTAATTGAGAAATTAAAAATACTGATGAGTAAGGAATGTTTGTTTGGATAGCAACTATTTAATGATTGCCATTAAGTTCAGTAATAAAAATTATTTTCTATAACTGCTATACACTATCAATTCTTTAATAGAAAGTTGAATAAAAAGTATAGAAAATGGTTTCTAACAACTTTATATATAATTTACTGAAAATTAA
>JAQJVL010001110.1:147500-256387 GCA_035578905.1 Stictocephala bisonia
ACCGAGGAACACTACATATGTGTCGTTCTGTAGAGTTTGTTTAGGGTTCACAATTATGTCGTCACAAATAATATATGATTTATTTTTTGTAGTGAAATTAATATATTTTGTTTTATTAATGTTTAATATAAATAGTTTTCTTTAGAAAATATATATCGGGAATTAAGGCATCAGTATCAACAAATATAATTAATACTGTATGACACACAAAATCATCATTAGATTATAACATTTATCACATTTCGTAACATTTGAGAGTATTATGATTTCAAGTAAATCTTATTTTATTTACACTTAAATTTATTGTAATAAAATGAGATGATCTATATATTAAATACATAATAAAACTATACTTTATAAATTCCACACACGTGTATGATGACGTTTAATTTGTCAAATTAAATTAAATTTACTCATTATCAGTTTATTTGACAGTTGACTAAACTTTAGATAGTTAATTTTTTGTATGTCCTGAATATATGTACATTTATTTTACAATATAATAATTGAAGACCCTGATACTTACAGTTATGTTGTATGTACATTACAAGGAAGTACCTTGACTACACACTTCTAATAGTTGTATTTGAAGACCCTGATACTTACAGTTATGTTGTATGTACATTACAAGGAAGTACCTTGACAACACACTTCTAATAGTTGTAATTGAAGACCCTGATACTTACAGTTATGTTGTATGTACATTACAAGGAAGTACCTTGACTACACACTTCTAATAGTTGTATTTGAACTAAACTTTAGACAGTTAATTCTTGATAGATCCTGAATATATGTACATTTATTTTACAATATAATAATTGAAGACCCTGATACTTACAGTTATGTTGTATGTACATTACAAGGAAGTACCTTGACTACACACTTCTAATAGTTGTATTTGAACTAAACTTTAGACAGTTAATTCTTGATAGATCCTGAATATATGTACATTTATTTTACAATATAATAATTGAAGACCCTGATACTTACAGTTATGTTGTATGTACATTACAAGGAAGTACCTTGACTACACACTTCTAATAGTTGTAATTGAAGACCCTGATACTTACAGTTATGTTGTATGTACATTACAAGGAAGTACCTTGACAACACACTTCTAATAGTTGTAATTGAAGACCCTGTTACTTACAGTTATGTTGTATGTACATTACAAGGAAGTACCTTGACTATACACTTCTAATAGTTGTATTTGAACTAAACTTTAGACAGTTAATTCTTGATAGATCCTGAATATATGTACATTTATTTTACAATATAATAATTGAAGACCTTGTTACTTACAGTTATGTTGTATGTACATTACAAGGAAGTACCTTGACTACACACTTCTAATAGTTGTATTTGAAGACCCTGATACTTACAGTTATGTTGTATGTACATTACAAGGAAGTACCTTGACAACACACTTCTAATAGTTGTAATTGAAGACCCTGATACTTACAGTTATGTTGTATGTACATTACAAGGAAGTACCTTGACTACACACTTCTAATAGTTGTATTTGAACTAAACTTTAGACAGTTAATTCTTGATAGATCCTGAATATATGTACGTTTATTTTACAATATAATAATTGAAGACCCTGATACTTACAGTTATGTTGTATGTACATTACAAGGAAGTACCTTGACTACACACTTCTAATAGTTGTATTTGAACTAAACTTTAGACAGTTAATTCTTGATAGATCCTGAATATATGTACATTTATTTTACAATATAATAATTGAAGACCCTGATACTTACAGTTATGTTGTATGTACATTACAAGGAAGTACCTTGACTACACACTTCTAATAGTTGTAATTGAAGACCCTGATACTTACAGTTATGTTGTATGTACATTACAAGGAAGTACCTTGACAACACACTTCTAATAGTTGTAATTGAAGACCCTGTTACTTACAGTTATGTTGTATGTACATTACAAGGAAGTACCTTGACTACACACTTCTAATAGTTGTATTTGAACTAAACTTTAGACAGTTAATTCTTGATAGATCCTGAATATATGTACATTTATTTTACAATATAATAATTGAAGACCTTGTTACTTACAGTTATGTTGTATGTACATTACAAGGAAGTACCTTGACTACACACTTCTAATAGTTGTATTTGAAGACCCTGATACTTACAGTTATGTTGTATGTACATTACAAGGAAGTACCTTGACAACACACTTCTAATAGTTGTAATTGAAGACCCTGATACTTACAGTTATGTTGTATGTACATTACAAGGAAGTACCTTGACTACACACTTCTAATAGTTGTATTTGAACTAAACTTTAGACAGTTAATTCTTGATAGATCCTGAATATATGTACATTTATTTTACAATATAATAATTGAAGACCTTGTTACTTACAGTTATGTTGTATGTACATTACAAGGAAGTACCTTGACTACACACTTCTAATAGTTGTATTTGAACTAAACTTTAGACAGTTAATTCTTGATAGATCCTGAATATATGTACATTTATTTTACAATATAATAATTGAAGACCCTGATACTTACAGTTATGTTGTATGTACATTACAAGGAAGTACCTTGACTACACACTTCCAATAGTTGTATTTGCTTGGATGAAAGAGAGTATTTAATTATTTTACTAATTGTACAACAATTGTATTCTCTGTTCCATATATGAATATTGAAAATGTACTAAATAAATCTCTTATACATGAAACAGTATCGTGTTTAAATTTAGCATGTCACTATTTTGTTATCACTTGGTGCCTCTTTCTTATGTTCACCTGCTTAAAGATTGATGATACGGGTTGAATATCCTCATATCTCATTCATAAACCGATAATTTTATTTATACATGGAATATACAAAACCAACAAGATTCACAAATGGGTACAAGTTATTTCGTTTGTACCAGTTCTCTAAGTTTATCGGGATTCTGTCGGCGTCCTTGATGGAGGGTAAGGTAGAGTAATGAGGAAATACTTGAAGCTCATGATCCTTATTAGTCCTTTGTCCTTAAATGGAAGAGACGCCAAAATATAATAAGACACTTTATTACGTAATAATTTAGAGACAATCTTTAGTTATTAATAAACAGATCTTTGGCAGTTCTTATTAATTATTATTAATTCATAATAAGGAATTTCAAAGGAATGTTGCCTTGTTCTATAGTTTATATTTACTGACAGTATAAGTATTGACAAACACTTTTATAGTATTGAGGTATTATTGTTTTTAAAGTTATACAACTTAATCAGAAAAACTGTATACAGGGTGAAAATTAAGTCTTAGGACGACTTTATAACTACTAAACGACAAGAGTTTCATAACTAAACTTGGCTTACCATTACTGGCAGTAGTAAGATACTTTTCTGTGTACATGGTGATCAAATATCATTTTTGGAGAACGACCCATTAGGAGTAAAAAGAAAATCTTTAACGACAGCTTATGTTGAATTGTACATAATTTTAAAGGTCTAGTTAAACCGGAAATAATGCCGCAAACTGGTCTTCAAAAGGTTGATCCAGTCGGAAGTGATTGGCGTTCAAAGTTTTGCAAATGTTAAACACAATGTAATTGCGAATAACAGAAAGTAACAAGTTGAAGGGAATTGTTACTGAACTCCTTTCAAATTAGATGTTCAAAATGTTCCCCGTTGGCCATCTAGCAAAGTGCTAACTAGTTATAAAAATTCCCTACTGCTTTTTCTATGTAGTCATGTGGAACAGCTTGTGCTTTCCTGTTTATAGGATCAATCATATCTGTAGGCTGAGTTTCATAAACGTTGTCTTTAAGATAGTCCCATTGAAAGTAGTCCAGTGGAGTTAGGTCAGGGGAACGAGCCAGCCACTCAATCCCTCATTATCTTCCAATCCACCGGTGACGGAATACTGTATCTAAGTATTGCCTCACTTTAACAACATGGTATTGTGGTGGTGGTCCGTTGGAAAAAAAACATGTCTGGAATTCAGCGCCAAGACTAGCAGGAATTAAATCATTTTGGAGCATATCTTGATACTTGTTGGCATTTAAATTTAGCTTCAAGTATTCCTCAGTTAATATTCCCTTCAACTTGTAACTTTCTGTCATTCACAAGTACAATGTATTTAAAGTTTTAAAAATTTGAACAGCAATTTCTTTGACTGGATCAACCTTTTGCAGTCCGGATTGCGGAATTATTTTCAGTTCTACTAGACCTTTAAAATGATGTACAAATAAACATAGGCTGTCGTTTAAGATTTTCTTCTTACTCCTAACGGGCCGCCCCCAAAGGTGATATCTGATCACCATGTACACAGAAAACCATCTTACTATTACCAGTAATGGTATGCCAAATTTAGTTGTTATATCCTTTGTCATTTAAAAGTTATAAAGTCGTCCTAAAACTTAATTTGCAACCTTTATATCAACACCATAATGATAACCTAAATATATTTCTAAAAGTGATAAATGTAATTTAAGTTTTTATTGATTAATTTGTGGTTATATTGTGGGTAAATAAGATACCCCTAAAATGTTAAGACTTCAAAGTTGGACTGTACACAAAATAGTTTATTAAGTGTTTAATATTTTGTGTCATAGTTATAAACACCAATGGAGTAAACTATTTGCAGTGTTTTAATACTAAATTCTGGGAATATTATTAATTTATTTTAATTTTAACAAAGATATGCTCTGCTATTCTGTAGGAAAGTTTCAACAAGCCTCAAGGAATTCACAACTTACAACAAGGTTTGATTAGTGAGATGGAAGCAAGTATGTGATTACCAAGTTACCGGTTTAGTATCAGTGTCACTTAACTAATAAAACTTTCAGTGTAGTAGAAACTTAGAATGTGGAACATCATGTTAATCGTATTTTCCCATTAGTATCTAAACACATTTTGTCTTGATTTTAACATAAATGTAACATAAACAAATAAAATAATTGTATGTACCTTAACCTTATCAATATAAGCTGTAACAAACGTATGTTTAAATGCTGCAAATGTTTCAAAAAAAGCTAGACTATTTAATTTTAAACTTAAAAATATACTATGTGTATTTGAAATCATAAGACCATATTCGAATTTGTATTAAATATTTCCTTTTTACACAATTAAAAACATTACTTAAACACCAAAAATATTGTTGTATTTAAATTTGTCATTATTTAATTTAATTATTGGAATACTTAACAAATACTAATACCGTTTAATAACTATGTGATTGAATACTTGAACTTGGAACACGAGTAGGGTAGGTGGCAGGCTCCAGACTATCCATCTAATACGGCTACTACAGAATAATGGATTTTAGTCTGCCAGGTAGAAACACACAATTAAAAATCCTGTTAAAAAAATACTTCGTCATTTTATTCCCAATAATATATATATATATATATATATTAATAATTAATTAATTAATATATATATATATATTAAATGTAATCTGCAATAACAAGTTACAAATTTAAATAACTTTTTTGTATTAGTGATAATAATGTATATAGTTGTGTATCTACTTCAAAGCTGATAGATAAGCTCTGTGATAACTGTGTATGACAACTCCATTGGATTGTGTGTGACAGTCTGCCGGATAAGCTCTATGATACGCTTGGTTATGCCAACACTCAAACCCCTGATGGTGATTGTCACTATGTCCCCTCGTGCATATCCTAGGTGTTAAGTGGATTATATATTGGCCTTCATTTAGAAGCCAATATGAGAACCTTAAGTTAAACTACAACGTCTCATTAAAATAAAAACTCACACGCGGTTGCTGAAATAAAGGCTTTGTATGAATAAATACTTTGTAAATAGCTCATAAATTCTTGAAATTTCTTCAAATTTGATGACGCTCTCATGCTTTAGTTTTACACTTACAGAAACAAAACAATTACAATTCTATGGTGAAAAGTGTGACAGGTGTAAGGACGCAACACTTTAGTAGGTACTTTAGCCGGACCCAGATGGCCGTCACTTTTTCACTGTAACACTCACATTGTGTGACAACCTGGTAGGTAGGTAATTTATCAGAAACCACCTTACTGTCTTTGCCGCTCGGTTTAAACATGTTCAGTTTAAACCAGTATATTCAATAAAAACATTTATACCTACCAGTTATATTAGACGTCATTTGTAGTTTTCTTTTATTACGAATGTCGGCCGTAATAGGAACATAACTAAAAAAATATTTGCACTTAAAATGCATTATTTTATATTAGGATATTATTATACATATTGATATAAATACTCCATAAATATTAATTGTCCATTGTTTTGGGATGGACTTTAATTTCTTCTAGAATATAGAGTAAAACTGAGGTTTTCTGTATTCGATTACCAATACACTTTCACTGTTCTTAATTTTCAGCTAGTATTATACTTAATGAGCTAGCTGGATGTCTCGCATAAAATTAAATAAAATCGCCAACTTTTGACATCTCCAGGTAAATAATCATCAAGTTAGTGCCATGAAGTGACAATTAAATGAAAAATAATGTTACTTAATGAGCTACTTACAAATGTGCTACTTAAATACAATATGTTTAGTAAATAAATTTGTGACTAAAATAAATTTATATAATGAAAAGGGCAAGATTATATATTTATTATATATGTGGTGTTTCAATTTAAACAAATATTTACAAAAGAAATATCTTGCTTTCTTAAAAACCAAAGAAAAATGAAGTTGCAAAAGGAGTTAGGAACTTGTAAACTTTTGATATCATTTTGCAAAAAATTAAAGTATTTTTGTCCTAAATACAGAAAGGAATGTTTGGAAATCGATCTTTTAACTTTTGGCAACCTGTACAGACCACGACGCTCCTCGTGCAATTAAAGAGGTTGACGTTACTTCTAGTTCCAATTCCAAAATAAATAAATTTACGAGTTGTCTAAGTAAAAAGATACTGGATAGCAAGCATTTTCATGGTGCAATCCAAGGGAAAAGAGCGTTCTCATTTATTCTTTTTTAAAATGACACGAACAAAATAATTTTGGGTCATCCTCATTCTTTCTATTAAAACATTGTGAGTACTGCCCCAACAAATAATCTAGTATTGCCCACTCACTGTAATCTAGAGTGAATGATAGCAAAGTAGGGAGGGCAAAGCAATTTAACACCAGAACAGTTCCTTAAAAAATAAAACTTCCTTATTGAGGATTGAAGTTTTAAATGTAAATCATCTATGGGTTTATTAAAAGAACATTTTTCATCAAGAGTGATTTCTAAATACTTAAAATGATTTACTTGCTTTAGAGGTTCACATTCAAATTTCGTAAATCGCATGAGAAAGAATGATATATTAATGAAAAGGAAATTTAAAACCAACAAAAGTAAAATTATCATATTGAGATTTTGAACTGCATTTTATTATATAAACTTGCATTTTATTTTTATACATAATTGACGTAATAGTAAAAGATACAAATTAATTAAATTAGCCACTAATGTAAATGAATGTCAACACTAGAATAGAATAATGCTTCATCATCCGCAAACATACTAACACAACCATGAAAAGGAAGTTCTAATAAACTATTTATAAAAATTAGGAATAGAAAGGCAGATAATACCAATCCCTGAGGAACGCCAGCTTGTATTAAAAGAGATTCATTTAGTGTATTATTAATTTTTACCTGTTGTTTTCTTACCACAATGAAACTTTTAAACCACCCTAAGGCTGGGCATCTAATACTATAGTTTTCCAATTTGTGGTTGTGGTTGACAAAATCAATTGATTTTTTGAAATATATATATATATATATATATATATATATATAATATGTGTGTGTGTGTGTGTGTGTGTGTGTGTGTGTGTGTGTGTGTGTGTGTGTGTGTGTGTGTGTGTGTGTGTGTGTGAGTGTGTGTGTGTGTGTGTGTGTGTGTGTGTGTGTGTGTGTGTGTGTGTGTGTGTGTGTGTGTGTGTGTGTGTGTGTGTGTGTGTGTGTGTGTGTTTGTGTGTGTTGCGTATGTTTGTTTTTATTTTGAAATTAGATAAAAGCTGTGTTTAACTTGTAAAAGATCCAAAAGTCACTAGGTATTAATAGAAATAAAATGTAAAGTGATCTCCTGTCACAGAGCTAATTCCAATCCGTTAAGCCATTAAAGACCGTCCTCACTGATGCTATTTATTCTAGCTAATCCCTCCGTAAAACAGCGCAAGGGTCACTCTGAAACTATGTGATCCATTGTTTGGATAGACTGTCCACTATCACACAACTGATCTACTGTCAATCCCCATTTGTATTTCCAGTAGTTACATGTACCCACTCTAGTTTTGAACCAAGTCCAACAATGTACACTCCCTGTGAGGAGATTGATCGCATTAAAAGACCAGTTGTTTTTAATTTGTCTTTGAAGTTGTTATACATTCGCTCAGTTACTGTCAGTGAAGCGTCTTCTGTAGATTTCCCTTTAGTGAAGCCATATTGTTTAACACTACAAAAATTAAAGCTATTTAAGTACTATAGGAGTCTAATGAGCATGAATTAAAAAAAAAATAAAATTATAGAAAACTAATAGGTCGTAAACTGTCCAATTTGACAGAATATTCATATTTTTTAAATAGGCACAACAACTCTTAGTTTGGAATACTTAGGAAATGCCCTTGTCAAAGCTTTTATTAATCATAAAAACTAATACTGGTGAATCTCATTTTTATTTATTTTAAAATAATGGCATTAATCCAATAAAAACTTGCCTATTTTGTATTTGTTAAAGACCACAAATTTATGGTATGTACTGGTGTGAACGTGAAATTTACTGGCTTAATGACCGACAAGTACACCATAGATGTTGTACATATTTTCTGTGGTTATAAGTATGTACTGGTGTGAATGTGAAATTTACTGGCTTAATGACCGACAAGTACACCATAGATGTTGTACATATTTACTGTGGATATACGGTACTGGCCCACCCACCCACCCATACACGTACAGTGGTATTGACCCACCCACTCACCCATACACGTACAATGGTATTGACTCACCCGCCCACCCATACACGTACAATGGTATTGACCCACCCACCCACCCCTACACGTACAATCACGTGTTCTTTAACAAATACAAAATAGGCAAGTTTTGATTGGATTAATGCCATTATTTTAAAATAAATAAAAATGAGATTCACCAGTATTAGTTTTTATGATTAATAAAAGCTTTGACGAGGGCATTTCCTAAGTATTTCAAACTAAGAGTTGTTGTGCCTATTTAAAAAATATGTATATTCTGTCAAATTGGACAGTTTACGACCTATTAGTTGTTTATAATTTTATTTTTTTTAATTCATGCTCATTAGACTCCTATAGTACTTAAATAGCTTTAATTTTTGTATTTCATCAACGGAGGTGGGTGATATGAAAAACGAATTTTTGAAATAGAGTTAAGGACGAAGTAAGTGACTATGCGGTAAAGTTTAAGTAGGTCTATCAGCAGTGACAGTCGGTCTGACTGAAATGTCCTTCATCTTTACAGCTCTCAAACTAATTAGAATAGTAAATATTTTTTGTTTAGCCTGTTTCAGCTTTTAAATTAAACTTTTACTATTGTAGAAATGTTGTAGTATTTTATTATTTTGAACTTTATAAAGATTGTGTTTGTTAATTCATGCTCTACGTTTGATGCCTTGTTTGATTTTAATTCACTTAAAACAATTTTTTAAAACTTTTATTTAAGGAATTTTTTACAAAGTCATATAATAAGGAAAACAATTTTTAATATTATTTTCATTATAAATAACATTCCAGTTTGTATCTATATTATTAGCTTTAAATAAGTTATAATCAAGAATAAATATCCCTTCCTCAAGACTATTAGGTTTCAACTTATTGCATTGACTATAAAACTTAAGACCTAGGAAACAACGATTTGTTATACTATCCTTAAGAACTGCACTTTTAAATAATTAAAAATATGATCAATAAAAGTACTTAAAACTTTATTTATTAAGTATTATCATTATTCATACTAAGTATTGTCAATAAACGATTACCATTAATCGTTTAATAAAATCTTCCTGCTTGGAAATAGTTTTTAATCGAATAACATTTCGTCAAATACAAAAATTTGACAAAATTATTTGTTACCTAAATAGTATAAATGTTAAGCTACCTAGAACAATGTAGTGAAATGTTTTCATTCTGTTATATATTTGTTTTGTGGATAATATTTGCTAATGGTTAATAGTAGGCAATATAACACTGAATGACTGATTTCAACTATTTAAATACCAGCTCAAAACAAAGTATAGCCTCTCTACATGTTTAACATGCATATTGTTAGTGGCAATTATTAGCATTACTATATTAACAGTAACATTATCATAAGATCCATTAACACTATTTTTGTTAACTAAAAATGTAAAAAAATTAAAACAATAGAAAGAAAAAGGTTCATACCCATTTAAAATATATCTTAAGAACTTAAACTTCGGATTAAACTCTCCAAATCTGTGATAGTACATATTGAATTAAGTGGCTTCTTGTGTACTGTCACTAATATTATCACACAATGCTTTCAGCCAGTGAAGTGGAGAGTGTTGTAAAATCTGATAATTGTTTAGTTTTAATATGCCCGCTTAAACTTTGTTTGTATAAAGCAGTATATTGGTAAATATTGAATTTCGTAAATATTATTTTTAAATATGTCGGAAGAAAATATTTAGTGTAAAATAATTTCTGAACTTTAAAATAAAACAGTACTTAAAGTAAATTTATTTTACGCTACAATTTGTTATAAACTAATCTCAAACAGTTTATTATATTTTGTTCAGTTTGAGTTTTACTATAATTATATATTTTATTATTACGATGGAATTTATTTAATAAAAATTTCAAAGTTCATTATTATGTTCAATTTCACCTTTAATTTATTTTAGATTAAAGTAACACACAGAACTTATTTAGGTTTAGAGTTTTATTTGTTATCGTGGATATGGTTTTTTATCACTTTGAAAGCTACATTTCCCCCTACGTTTTATTTATTATTGACTTTATATACATGCTTTTTTGTTATTAGATATTTTCTGCCACTCTTAACTTAGTAAGATCACAAATATCTAACATTCACGGGTGTTAAACCAATATATTTTAAACTCACTTGATTTCCCAAATTACATTATATTTATTGCTACCAGGAGTTTAAAAATAAAGTCATCTCAAAATGGTAATATCAGTCAAAATAAGAAATCTTGGGTTTCTTTACCAAACTAAGAAATATACTGGCCACTTTGTACTGTTTAATTTGTAGGAACTCGCCATGCTCAATATTAAAGATGGTTTTAATTTAAACTTTTCCTAATAATTGTATGTTCACTGTAAGGAACTTATCTGGTTTATTCATATTGGTTTTTAAAATATATTTTTGAAACACATTATTGATGAGCTATTACGCTTTATTGCAACTTTTTTTTATTTAACAAGAAATCATACATTATTGAATGTTTTCCAGTTAGACTTTGTGCTCTTTTATGATATTTAAGTACGTCTTTAACTGTGGAAACTTTGTAGTTAAACATTTGTCTTACAACTTAGGTGCAGTACAAATACACAGAGAATACCCAACCGCCCACCCCATACGCGTACAGTGGATTGACCCACCCGCCCACCCGATACACGTACAGTGGATTGACCCACCCGCCCAACCCATACATGTACAGTGGATTGACCCACCCACCCACCCCATACACATACAGTAGATTGACCCACCCGCCCACCCGATACACGTACAGTGGATTAAGTACTGTACGTGTATGGGTGAGCGAGCGGTTCATCACCACTGCTCGTGTATGGGTGGGTGGGTGGTCATCACCACTGCACGTGTATGGGTGGGCGGGCGGGTCATCACCACTGTACGTGTATGGGTGGACGGGTGGGTTATCACCGTGTAGGGTGGGCGGGCGAGTCATCACCACTGTACGTGTATGGGTGGGTGGGTGGGTCATCACCACTGTACGTGTATGGGTGGGTGGGCGGGTCATCACCGCTGTACGTGTATGGTACTCCCAGAAGTGTTAATTGAAATGAGACACAGGAGAAGACGTTATAATTTCTAAATAGGGACACAGGAAAATGTGCTTAATGCAGTATATTTTTAGGGGAACTGTTGAATACGTTAAAAATATTACTTAATTTTTAGAAAAAAATTAAATAAAACCATTTAACTGAGGGAGGCTTCTGTACAGTTACGAGCAATGACATAGGAGATAAGTGAAATCTCCCAATCGAGAAATACAACGAAAATGTGAATGAGAATTGGACTTCTGTGGGGATATGGGTAACTGTGGTTATAAAATATCATCATGGTGCAACCGTCCCAGTTTACCTCAGCCAAGGGGTGGGAGTAAATAGACTAGGATTATAAGTTTCTTCAAGTACAATTTCAGATGTTCTTTGTCTGAAGGTGTCACATAGCTTTACCGCAAGTAAAGGAAAGGCCATAACTAGGAAAATACCCTTACTGTAAGTTATAGCCAAATTACGCGTTTAATTTAACAACAATATAAATCAATAATTTGTTCTTAATAGTATTAAGGTAGTTATAATCCAGCTTTAAATAAATCAAAATGAAAATGTTCCGTAAATATATATAAATAGTTGAAAGAGGATTGTACAATATTAATGACAAATTAAACAGTTCAGTAGGCTTAATTAATGTTGAAGTGCAAAATTAACGTTACAGAATAACATTAATCAGTTACTGTACGATATTACATCTTGGACAGTATGACGGAGGTTCCTTATCATAACAATTTCACTCTAAAGTTTTGTTACTAATCAGTTACGATATTACATCATGGACAGTATAACAGAAGTGCCTTATCATCACAATTTTACTCTAAAGTTTTGTTACTAATCAGTTACGATATTACATCATGGACAATATAACAGAAGTGCCTTATCATCACAATTTTACTCTAAAGTTTTGTTACTAATCAGTTACGATATTACATCATGGACAATATAACAGAAGTGCCTTATTATCACAATTTTACTCTAAAGTTTTGTTACTAATCAGTTACGATATTACATCATGGACAGTATAACATAGGTCCTTTATCATCACAATTTTACTCTAAAGTTTTGTTACTAATCAGTTACGATATTACATCATGGACAATATAACAGAAGTGCCTTATCATCACAATTTTACTCTAAAGTTTTGTTACTAATCAGTTACGATATTACATCATGGACAGTATAACAGAAGTGCCTTATCATCACAATTTTACTCTAAAGTTTTGTTACAAATCAGTTACGATATTACATCATGGACAATATAACAGAAGTGCCTTATCATCAAAATTTTACTCTAAAGTTTTGTTACTAATCAGTTACGATATTACATCATGGACAGTATAACATAGGTCCTTTATCATCACAATTTTACTCTAAAGTTTTGTTACTAATCAGTTACGATATTACATCATGGACAATATAACAGAAGTGCCTTATCATCACAATTTTACTCTAAAGTTTTGTTACTAATCAGTTACGATATTACATCATGGACAGTATAACATAGGTCCTTTATCATCACAATTTTACTCTAAAATTTTGTTATTAATCAGTTACGATATTACATCATGGACAATATAACAGAAGTGCCTTATCATCACAATTTTACTCTAAAGTTGTGTTATTAATTTGTTATTAATTAATTCTGAAGATGAATTTCGTTCATCTTTGTATAGATTCAATTATTCATTCAATTTTATTGTTTTCGATTATTTCTCAACGTTTTATCATATTATTGTGCTATAGACATGAACAACCAAACAGAGTGTTAAATTCATGAAAACTAATACTTTTACACAAGTCTACTAACCTAGCAAATTTTACAATTACTCAAAACCCAACATATAATATTTACATACATTTAAATCAATATTTTCCTAGACACCAAAACAGTATTTACTATAAGAGGCCAATTTATAAATAAGTACTATACATTTTAATTTATATGAGTTTTAAGAATAAACTTGCCATGTCTTTTTCAAGATTGACTTCATTTTTGACATTTACATATTTTACCATACATTTACTATCAAGCTCATTCCAAAACATGAGTAATTCGTGTCCATGAGCACAGTTAATAAATTAAAATTAATAAAATAAACTCTCACCATAACTAAGTAAAATACAAGGAGGGGAGCATTGTCATGAGTATTTTTCTGTTTCAATCTTGCACAACTTTAGAAGGCAGTGAAGGAAGGTAGTTTGTCGAAGAGCGGAAAGAAACAAGACAGAAGTAGTTGAACTGTGGTTTGGCCAGCTGGTGGTGCAGCATTGTTCACTGACCCAACTGACAAAACAAAACACAGGCCTGTGTGCCACTTAAAAAGACTACCTTGATCAACTTCTTTAATTCAATAAATGCACTCTTACTATTGAATCCTATAGTTTTGAGATAATAAATACACTATTATACACCGTATACAGGAAGTAATTTATTAATAAAAAGGTTAGATAAAATATACGACCACACCTTTTTAGTTGAAGGTTGGAATATCCAGGAAAATCAGTTACCAGAATATCATGCCGTTGAAAAAATTGGTTGATTCTGAGAATTCAGCTGGTGATATAAATAAGAGGTACTTGGCTAAAGTGAAGTCAGGTATAAAAATGTCTAATGATAAATAATGTAATGGTCATTGAAAAACATTTTCAATAACAAAATATATCCTTTTACTCTGATTTAATTATGATTCATTTATTTATTCCTAAAATTAGATCCTTTTATTCTTAGAAACCCATAATTGAGTATTAAATATAAATCCACATTGTTTTATATAAAATCATTTATTTAAAAATGAATCAAAATATCACACAACTTATTCAATACATATTACTTAAATACAACTGTATTAATTTAGTTAAAATTAAGATGAAAGAAAGTTACCTAAAGCTCCAAATATCTCATAGCTATGTGTTTTTAATTTTGACTGTACACAAATACTGGAGTAAAATATTGCCTGTATATTAGGAATAAAGTACATGAAGTGTATGGACACGGATTTGATTATATTTACTTATTTTCATTACGTGTTTTTTTAGGATTATAAATCGTTGACCTTTCTTAACATTTTGTAAACTTATTATATTGTATTATTATTATTGTAACTTATTTATAAATATGTATGTTTAATAATGTATAATAACTAATGAAAGCAAAAATAAAATAATTGTATAAAAAATAAACAATGAGTACACTTAATATTTGCATAAAATATATACTACATAAAAAATTTATACGTTATTCGTTAATAGTCTCTGAGTTTAATGGTAATTAAAATAAAAAGTAACAAGATGACGGTGGCCATTCATTGTTGCTTAGGTAAGCAGTGCTACTAAAACTGCAAGGGTTGAGCTGTATCAGCACATTTATTTACTTTTGTCTTCAGTTACAGACTGCTTGCTGAAGTAATATAATAATTAGGTTATGTCAGCATCTTAAAAACATTTTATATTCAGACCTAATATATCATGAAATAACATAGCTGATGCAATGATTTTGATAGCTAATTATATTCCAATAAATATTTATTTGTATACAAGGCTCTGACCAGTATCATTTTTATAAACTATTTAAAGTAAAATTATTTAACTTTAAGTGAATATGTTTGGTTATTAAATACAACTAGTGCATGTTTTGTACAAACATTTAGCACAATAACTAAAGGAAATGTTAAAATGTTAACACAATTAGTGGTTTGTGAAACTGTAATTTATTTATATTAATGTTTATTTCCTTCCTTAGAAAAAGTAATCAAACAGTAATTTTGTTAATATAAAATTTACGAACAATCTGTTTGTAGAGTTAATTAAATATAATTTACTTTTCTTATTATGGTTATCTTTACAAATAATCACACACATTATACATAGGTATGGAATGTGTAATTTATAATTAAATAATAATTACATTACTATCAATCAGACTACATTTTTCAAAAAAGCTAAAATGTATGAACAAATATATAGATATTTATTTGCAACGAAACTTAAGTAAAATCATTACTTATAGAAAAACTTAGATTTTACACTTATATGGTATGGGTTCCATGGATATAGTTTTCTTGTTCTATAAAAATATTTCTTGTTTATTTTGAACAGGTAGCATTAGTGGTCTCCTCTTCTTTATGTCTCCTCCGGCTTACGCTGCAGTTACTAATAGCTGAGGTAATACTACGCCCAAGAATTATCCGAGCTCTTATTTGAAACCAAGCACCGATAGATAGTACCATAGGTGCACGTGTACAGCAAATACTTTGTCTTGAATAATATGTTTGTTTCCCAAGCCAATTGGATAAGCTTGGCACGCCTGAAGTGATTTAATAATGTAACATAATTAATAAATTATTCATTATACATTCATAGTTATAACCAATTGAAATAGTTTAATACAAAACACATCAGGTCAACCATAGGAAGACATAGTCCAGAAACAAGGCCTATACAAAGGGAGAGGTAGGAAGATAACAGCGTGGTAATTCTCCCTTTTCCTGAAGTATAGGAGAGAAATAAAATGACACTTGTGAAAACCAATAACTTACTAATATTTTTGTTTTTTTAATTATAATGGTTTGTATATTTTTAATAAAGCCCCAATCGAAAAACTACATTTAAAAGCATGTCCGAGGGAAAATCATGCAGCAACTACAAAGTATCTGGTTGTCAACCGTCAAGGGATTCGCCATCCTGATTGAAGTATTATTATTACTATTATTATTATTATTATTATTACCACATATAAATAAAAACATTAACACGTCCCAGGGGAAATTGTCCAGCAACTACAAAGTATCAGACTGTCAGCTGTCGAGGGATTTGCCAACCTGATTGAAGTATTATTACCACATTACATATAAATAAAAACATTAACACGTCCCAGGGGAAATTGTCCAGCAACTACAAAGTATCAGACTGTCAGCTGTCGAGGGATTTGCCAACCTGATTGAAGTATTATTACCACATTACTTATAAATAAAAACATTAACACGTCCAAGGGGAAATTGTCCAGCAACTACAAAGTATCAGACTGTCAGCTGTCGAGGGATTTGCCAACCTGATTGAAGTATTATTACCACATTACATATAAATAAAAACATTAACACGTCCCAGGGGAAATTGTCCAGCAACTACAAAGTATCAGACTGTCAGCTGTCAAGGGATTTGCCCACCTGATTGAAGTATTATTACCACATTACATATAAATAAAAACATTAACACGTCCCAGGGGAAATCATGCAGCAACTACAAAGTATCTGGTTGTCAACTGTCGAGGGATTCGCCCACCTGATTGAAGTATTATTACCACATTACATATAAATAAAAACATTAACACGACCCAGGGGAAATTGTCCAGCAACTACAAAGTATCAGACTGTCAACCGTCGAGGGATTTGCCCACCTGATTGAAGTATTATTACCACATTACATATAAATAAAAACATTAACACGTCCCAGGGGAAATTATCCAGCAACTACAAAGTATCAGACTGTCAGCTGTCGAGGGATTCACCCACCTGATTGAAGTATTATTACCACATTACATATAAATAAAAACATTAACACGACCCAGGGGAAATTGTCCAGCAACTACAAAGTATCAGACTGTCAGCTGTTGAGGGATTTGCCAACCTGATTAAAGTATTTTTACCACATTACTTTTAAATAAAAACATTAACACGTCCCAGGGGAAATTGTCCAGCAACTACAAAGTATCAGGTTGTCAGCTGTCGGGGGATTCACCCACCTGATCGAAGTATTATTACCATATTACTTTTAAATAAAAACATTAACACGTCCCAGGGGAAATTATCCAGCAACTACAAAGTATTAGGATGTCAACTGTCGATGGATTCACCCACCTGATCGAAGTATAATTAACACATTATGTTTAAATAAAAACATTAACACGTTCCAGGGGAAATTATCCAGCAAATACAAAGTATCAGGTTGTCAACTGTCGAGGGATTCGCCCACCTGATAGAAGTATTATTACCACATTACTTTTAAATAAAAACATTAACACGTCCAATGGGAAATAATGCAGGAACTACAAAGTATCAGGTTGTCAACTGTTGAGGGATTCATTCACCTGATAGTAGTATTATTACCACATTACTTTTAAATAAAAACATTAACACGTCCGATGGGAAATCATCCAGCAACTACAAAGTATCTGGTTGTCAACTCTCGAGTGATTCGCCCACCTGATAGAAGTATTATCACCACATTACTTTTAAATAAAAACATTAACACGTCCGATGGGAAATCATCCAGCAACTACATAGTATCTGGTTGTCAACTCTCGAGTGATTCGCCCACCTGATAGAAGTATTATTACCACATTACTTTTAAATAAAAACATTAACACGTCCGATGGGAAATCATCCAGCAACTACAAAGTATCTGGTTGTCAACTCTCGAGTGATTCGCCCACCTGATAGTAGTATTATTACCACATTACTTTTAAATAAAAACATTAACACGTCCGATGGGAAATCATCCAGCAACTACAAAGTATCTGGTTGTCAACTCTCGAGTGATTCGCCCACCTGATAGTAGTATTATTACCACATTACTTTTAAATAAAAACATTAACACGTCCGATGGGAAATCATCCAGCAACTACAAAGTATCAGGATGTCAACTCTCGAGTGATTCGCCCACCTGATAGAAGTATTATTACCACATTACTTTTAAATAAAAACATTAACACGTCCGAGGGGAAATTATCCAGCAACTACAAAGTATCAGGTTGTCAACTCTCGAGTGATTCGCCCACCTGATAGAAGTATTATTACCACATTACTTTTAAATAAAAACATTAACACGTCCGAGGGGAAATAATGCAGCAACTACAAAGTATTAGTCTATCAACTGTTGAGGGATCCATCCACCTGATAGTAGTATTATTACCACATTACTTTTAAATAAAAACATTAACACGTCCGATGGGAAATCATCCAGCAACTACAAAGTATCTGGTTGTCAACTCTCGAGTGATTCGCCCACCTGATAGTAGTATTATTACCACATTACTTTTAAATAAAAACATTAACACGTCCGATGGGAAATCATCCAGCAACTACATAGTATCTGGTTGTCAACTGTCGATGGATTCGCCCACCTGATAGAACTATTATTACCACATCAATTTTAAATAAAAACATTAACACGTCCGAGGGGAAATAATGCAGCAACTACAAAGTATCAGGTTGTCAACTCTCGAGTGATTCGCCCACCTGATTGAAGTATTATTACCACATTACTTTTAAATAAAAACATTAACACGTCCGAGGGGAAATAATGCAGCAACTACAAAGTATCAGGTTGTCAACTCTCGAGTGATTCGCCCACCTGATAGAAGTATTATTACCACATTACTTTTAAATAAAAACATTAACACGTCCGAGGGGAAATAATGCAGCAACTACAAAGTATCAGGTTGTCAACTCTCGAGTGATTCGCCCACCTGATAGAAGTATTATTACCACATTACTTTTAAATAAAAACATTAACACGTCCGAGATGTAATAATGCAGCAACTACAAAGTATCAGGTTGTCAACTCTCGAGTGATTCGCCCACCTGATAGAAGTATTATTACCACATTACTTTTAAATAAAAACATTAACACGTCCGAGGGGAAATAATGCAGCACCTACAAAGTATCAGGTTGTCAACTGTCGATGGATTCGCCCTCCTGATAGAAGTATAATTACTACATTACTTTTAAATAAAAACATTAACACGTCCGATGGGAAATCATCCAGCAACTACATAGTATCTGGTTGTCAACTCTCGAGTGATTCGCCCACCTGATAGATGTATTACTACCACATTACTTTTAAATAAAAACATTAACACGTCCGAGGGGAAATAATGCAGCACCTACAAAGTATCAGGTTGTCAACTGTCGATGGATTCGCCCTCCTGATAGAAGTATAATTACTACATTACTTTTAAATAAAAACATTAACACGTCCGATGGGAAATCATCCAGCAACTACATAGTATCTGGTTGTCAACTCTCGAGTGATTCGCCCACCTGATAGAAGTATTACTACCACATTACTTTTAAATAAAAACATTAACACGTCCGAGGGGAAATCATCCAGCAACTACAAAGTATCAGGTTGTCAACTCTCGAGTGATTCGCCCACCTGATAGTAGTATTATTACCACATTACTTTTAAATAAAAACATTAACACGTCCGAGGGGAAATTATCCAGCACCTACAAAGTATCTGGTTGTCAACTGTCGATGGATTCGCCCACCTGATAGTAGTATTATTACCACATTACTTTTAAATAAAAACATTAACACGTCCCAGGGGAAATTATCCAGCAACTACAAAGTATCAGGTTGTCAACTGTTGAGGGGTTCACCCACCTGATAGTAGTATTATTACTACATTACTTTTAAATAAAAACATTAACACGTCCCAGGGGAAATTATCCAGCACCTACAAAGTATCTGGTTGTCAACTGTTGAGGGGTTCACCCACCTGATAGTAGTATTATTACTACATTACTTTTAAATAAAAACATTAACACGTCCGAGGGGAAATTATCCAGCAACTACAAAGTATCTGGTTGTCAACTGTTGAGGGGTTCACCCACCTGATAGTAGTATTATTACTACATTACTTTTAAATAAAAACATTAACACGTCCCAGGGGAAATTATCCAGCAACTACAAAGTATCAGGTTGTCAACTGTTGAGGGGTTCACCCACCTGATAGTAGTATTATTACTACATTACTTTTAAATAAAAACATTAACACGTCCCAGGGGAAATTATCCAGCAACTACAAAGTATCAGGTTGTCAACTGTTGAGGGGTTCACCCACCTGATAGTAGTATTATTACTACATTACTTTTAAATAAAAACATTAACACGTCCCAGGGGAAATTATCCAGCAACTACAAAGTATCAGACTGTCAGCTGTCGAGGGATTTGCCCACCTGATAGAAGTATAATTACTACATTACTTTTAAATAAAAACATTAACACGTCCGAGGGGAAATAATGCAGCAAATACAGTGTATCAGGTTGTCAACTGTTGAGGGATTTGCCCACCTGATAGAAGTATAATTACTACATTACTTTTAAATAAAAACATTAACACGTCCCAGGGGAAATTATCCAGCAACTACAAAGTATCAGACTGTCAGCTGTCGAGGGATTTGCCCACCTGATAGAAGTATAATTACTACATTACTTTTAAATAAAAACATTAACACGTCCCAGGGGAAATTATCCAGCAACTACAAATTATCAGACTGTCAGCTGTCGAGGGATTTGCCCACCTGATAGAAGTATATCTACTACATTACTTTTAAATAAAAACATTAACACGTCCCAGGGGAAATTATCCAGCAACTACAAAGTATCAGACTGTCAGCTGTCAAGGGATTTGCCCACCTGATAGAAGTATAATTACTACATTACTTTTAAGTAAAAACATTAACACGTCCCAGGGGAAATTATCCAGCAACTACAAAGTATCAGGTTGTCAACTGTCGAGGGATTCGCCCACCTGATAGAAGTATAATTACTACATTACTTTTAAATAAAAACATTAACACGTCCCAGGGGAAATTATCCAGCACCTACAAAGTATCAGACTGTCAGCTGTCGAGGGATTTGCCCACCTGATAGAAGTATAATTACTACATTACTTTTAAATAAAAACATTAACACGTCCCAGGGGAAATAATGCAGCAAATACAAAGTATCAGACTGTCAGCTGTCGAGGGATCTGCCCACCTGATAGAAGTATAATTACTACATTACTTTTAAATAAAAACATTAACACGTCCCAGGGGAAATTATCCAGCAACTACAAAGTATCAGGTTGTCAACTGTCGAGGGATTCGCCCACCTGATAGAAGTATAATTACTACATTACTTTTAAATAAAAACATTAACACGTCCCAGGGGAAATTATCCAGCACCTACAAAGTATCAGGTTGTCAACTCTCGAGTGATTCGCCCACCTGATAGAAGTATAATTACTACATTACTTTTAAATAAAAACATTAACACGTCCCAGGGGAAATAATGCAGCAAATACAGTGTATCATGTTGTCAACTGTCGAGGGGTTCGCCCACCTGATAGAAGTATAATTACTACATTACTTTTAAATAAAAACATTAACACGTTCCAGGGGAAATAATGCAGCAAATACAGTGTATCAGGTTGTCAACTGTCGATGGATTCGCCCACCTGATAGAAGTATTACTACCACATTACTTTTAAATAAAAACATTAACACGTCCGAGGGGAAATAATGCAGCAAATACAGTGTATCAGGTTGTCAACTGTCGATGGATTCGCCCACCTGATAGTAGTATTATTACCACATTACTTTTAAATAAAAACATTAACACGTCCGAGGGGAAATAATGCAGCAACTACAAAGTATCAGTCTGTCAACTCTCGAGTGATTCGCCCACCTGATAGAAGTATTACTACCACATTACTTTTAAATAAAAACATTAACACGTCCGAGGGGAAATAATGCAGCAACTACAAAGTATCAGTCTGTCAACTCTCGAGTGATTCGCCCACCTGATAGAAGTATTACTACCACATTACTTTTAAATAAAAACATTAACACGTCCGAGGGGAAATAATGCAGCAAATACAGTGTATCAGGTTGTCAACTGTCGATGGATTCGCCCACCTGATAGAAGTATTACTACCACATTACTTTTAAATAAAAACATTAACACGTCCGAGAGGAAATAATGCAGCAACTACAAAGTATCAGGTTGTCAACTCTCGAGTGATTCGCCCACCTGATAGAAGTATTACTACCACATTACTTTTAAATAAAAACATTAACACGTCAGAGGGGAAATAATGCAGCAACTACAAAGTATCAGTCTGTCAACTCTCGAGTGATTCGCCCACCTGATAGTAGTATTATTACCACATTACTTTTAAATAAAAACATTAACACGTCCGAGGGGAAATAATGCAGCACCTACAAAGTATCAGGTTGTCAACTGTTGAGGGGTTCACCCACCTGGTCGAATTATTATTACCACATTACTTTTAAATAAAAACATTAACACGTCAGAGGGGAAATAATGCAGCAACTACAAAGTATCAGTCTGTCAACTCTCGAGTGATTCGCCCACCTGATAGTAGTATTATTACCACATTACTTTTAAATAAAAACATTAACACGTCCGATGGGAAATCATCCAGCAACTACATAGTATCTGGTTGTCAACTGTCGATGGATTCGCCCACCTGATAGAAGTATTATTACCACATCAATTTTAAATAAAAACATTAACACGTCCGAGGGGAAATAATGCAGCAACTACAAAGTATCAGGTTGTCAACTCTCGAGTGATTCGCCCACCTGATAGAAGTATTATTACCACATTACTTTTAAATAAAAACATTAACACGTCCGAGGGGAAATAATGCAGCAACTACAAAGTATCAGGTTGTCAACTCTCGAGTGATTCGCCCACCTGATAGAAGTATTATTACCACATTACTTTTAAATAAAAACATTAACACGTCCGAGGGGTAATAATGCAGCAACTACAAAGTATCAGGTTGTCAACTCTCGAGTGATTCGCCCACCTGATAGAAGTATTATTACCACATTACTTTTAAATAAAAACATTAACACGTCCGAGGGGAAATAATGCAGCACCTACAAAGTATCAGGTTGTCAACTCTCGAGTGATTCGCCCACCTGATAGAAGTATTATTACCACATTACTTTTAAATAAAAACATTAACACGTCCGAGGGGAAATAATGCAGCACCTACAAAGTATCAGGTTGTCAACTGTCGATGGATTCGCCCTCCTGATAGAAGTATAATTACTACATTACTTTTAAATAAAAACATTAACACGTCCGATGGGAAATCATCCAGCAACTACATAGTATCTGGTTGTCAACTCTCGAGTGATTCGCCCACCTGATAGAAGTATTACTACCACATTACTTTTAAATAAAAACATTAACACGTCAGAGGGGAAATAATGCAGCAACTACAAAGTATCAGTCTGTCAACTCTCGAGTGATTCGCCCACCTGATAGAAGTATTATTACCACATTACTTTTAAATAAAAACATTAACACGTCCGATGGGAAATCATCCAGCAACTACATAGTATCTGGTTGTCAACTCTCGAGTGATTCGCCCACCTGATAGAAGTATTACTACCACATTACTTTTAAATAAAAACATTAACACGTCAGAGGGGAAATAATGCAGCAACTACAAAGTATCAGTCTGTCAACTCTCGAGTGATTCGCCCACCTGATAGAAGTATTATTACCACATTACTTTTAAATAAAAACATTAACACGTCCGAGGGGAAATAATGCAGCAACTACAAAGTATCAGTCTGTCAACTCTCGAGTGATTCGCCCACCTGATAGAAGTATTATTACCACATTACTTTTAAATAAAAACATTAACACGTCAGAGGGGAAATAATGCAGCAACTACAAAGTATCAGTCTGTCAACTCTCGAGTGATTCGCCCACCTGATAGTAGTATTATTACCACATTACTTTTAAATAAAAACATTAACACGTCCGATGGGAAATCATCCAGCAACTACATAGTATCTGGTTGTCAACTCTCGAGTGATTTGCCCACCTGATAGAAGTATTACTACCACATTACTTTTAAATAAAAACATTAACACGTCAGAGGGGAAATAATGCAGCAACTACAAAGTATCAGTCTGTCAACTCTCGAGTGATTCACCCACCTGATAGTAGTATTATTACTACATTACTTTTAAATAAAAACATTAACACGTCCCAGGGGAAATTATCCAGCACTACAAAGTATCTGGTTGTCAACTGTTGAGGGGTTCACCCACCTGATAGTAGTATTATTACTACATTACTTTTAAATAAAAACATTAACACGTCCCAGGGGAAATTATCCAGCAACTACAAAGTATCAGACTGTCAGCTGTCGAGGGATTTGCCCACCTGATAGAAGTATAATTACTACATTACTTTTAAATAAAAACATTAACACGTCCCAGGGGAAATAATGCAGCAAATACAGTGTATCAGGTCTGTCAACAATTCGAGGGATTTGCCCACCTGATAGAAGTATAATTACTACATTACTTTTAAATAAAAACATTAACACGTCCCAGGGGAAATTATCCAGCAACTACAAAGTATCAGACTGTCAGCTGTCGAGGGATTTGCCCACCTGATAGAAGTATAATTACTACATTACTTTTAAATAAAAACATTAACACGTCCCAGGGGAAATTATCCAGCAACTACAAATTATCAGACTGTCAGCTGTCGAGGGATTTGCCCACCTGATAGAAGTATAATTACTACATTACTTTTAAATAAAAACATTAACACGTCCCAGGGGAAATTATCCAGCAACTACAAAGTATCAGACTGTCAGCTGTCGAGGGATTTGCCCACCTGATAGAAGTATAATTACTACATTACTTTTAAGTAAAAACATTAACACGTCCCAGGGGAAATTATGCAGCAACTACAAAGTATCAGGACTGTCAGCTGTCGAGGGATCTGCCCACCTGATAGAAGTATAATTACTACATTAGTTTTAAATAAAAACATTAACACGTCCCAGGGGAAATTATCCAGCAACTACAAAGTATCAGGTTGTCAACTGTCGAGGGATTCGCCCACCTGATAGAAGTATAATTACTACATTACTTTTAAATAAAAACATTAACACGTCCCAGGGGAAATTATCCAGCACCTACAAAGTATCAGGTTGTCAACTCTCGAGTGATTCGCCCACCTGATAGAAGTATAATTACTACATTACTTTTAAATAAAAACATTAACACGTCCCAGGGGAAATAATGCAGCAAATACAGTGTATCATGTTGTCAACTGTCGAGGGGTTCGCCCACCTGATAGAAGTATAATTACTACATTACTTTTAAATAAAAACATTAACACGTTCCAGGGGAAATAATGCAGCAAATACAGTGTATCAGGTTGTCAACTGTCGATGGATTCGCCCACCTGATAGAAGTATAATTACTACATTACTTTTAAATAAAAACATTAACACGTTCCAGGGGAAATAATGCAGCAAATACAGTGTATCAGGTTGTCAACTGTAGATGGATTCGCCCACCTGATAGAAGTATTACTACCACATTACTTTTAAATAAAAACATTAACACGTCCGAGGGGAAATAATGCAGCAAATACAGTGTATCAGGTTGTCAACTGTCGATGGATTCGCCCACCTGATAGAAGTATTACTACCACATTACTTTTAAATAAAAACATTAACACGTCCGAGGGGAAATAATGCAGCAACTACAAAGTATCAGGTTGTCAACTCTCGAGTGATTCGCCCACCTGATAGAAGTATTACTACCACATTACTTTTAAATAAAAACATTAACACGTCAGAGGGGAAATAATGCAGCAACTACAAAGTATCAGGTTGTCAACTCTCGAGTGATTCGCCCACCTGATAGAAGTATTACTACCACATTACTTTTAAATAAAAACATTAACACGTCCGAGGGGAAATAATGCAGCAACTACAAAGTATCAGGTTGTCAACTCTCGAGTGATTCGCCCACCTGATAGAAGTATTACTACCACATTACTTTTAAATAAAAACATTAACACGTCAGAGGGGAAATAATGCAGCAACTACAAAGTATCAGGTTGTCAACTCTCGAGTGATTCGCCCACCTGATAGTAGTATTACTACCACATTACTTTTAAATAAAAACATTAACACGTCCGAGGGGAAATAATGCAGCAACTACAAAGTATCAGGTTGTCAACTCTCGAGTGATTCGCCCACCTGATAGAAGTATTACTACCACATTACTTTTAAATAAAAACATTAACACGTCCGATGGGAAATCATCCAGCAACTACATAGTATCTGGTTGTCAACTCTCGAGTGATTCGCCCACCTGATAGAAGTATTACTACCACATTACTTTTAAATAAAAACATTAACACGTCAGAGGGGAAATAATGCAGCACCTACAAAGTATCAGGTTGTCAACTCTCGAGTGATTCGCCCACCTGATAGAAGTATTACTACCACATTACTTTTAAATAAAAACATTAACACGTCCGAGGGGAAATAATGCAGCAAATACAGTGTATCAGGTTGTCAACTGTCGATGGATTCGCCCACCTGATAGAAGTATTACTACCACATTACTTTTAAATAAAAACATTAACACGTCCGAGGGGAAATCATCCAGCAACTACATAGTATCTGGTTGTCAACTCTCGAGTGATTCGCCCACCTGATAGAAGTATTACTACCACATTACTTTTAAATAAAAACATTAACACGTCAGAGGGGAAATAATGCAGCAACTACAAAGTATCAGGTTGTCAACTCTCGAGTGATTCGCCCACCTGATAGAAGTATTACTACCACATTACTTTTAAATAAAAACATTAACACGTCAGAGGGGAAATAATGCAGCACCTACAAAGTATCAGGTTGTCAACTCTCGAGTGATTCGCCCACCTGATAGAAGTATTACTACCACATTACTTTTAAATAAAAACATTAACACGTCCGAGGGGAAATAATGCAGCAAATACAGTGTATCAGGTTGTCAACTGTCGATGGATTCGCCCACCTGATAGAAGTATTACTACCACATTACTTTTAAATAAAAACATTAACACGTCCGAGGGGAAATAATGCAGCAACTACAAAGTATCAGGTTGTCAACTCTCGAGTGATTCGCCCACCTGATAGTAGTATTACTACCACATTACTTTTAAATAAAAACATTAACACGTCCGATGGGAAATAATGCAGCAACTACAAAGTATCAGTCTGTCAACTCTCGAGTGATTCGCCCACCTGATAGAAGTATTATTACCACATTACTTTTAAATAAAAACATTAACACGTCAGAGGGGAAATAATGCAGCAACTACAAAGTATCAGTCTGTCAACTCTCGAGTGATTCGCCCACCTGATAGAAGTATTATTACCACATTACTTTTAAATAAAAACATTAACACGTCAGAGGGGAAATAATGCAGCAACTACAAAGTATCAGGTTGTCAACTCTCGAGTGATTCGCCCACCTGATAGAAGTATTACTACCACATTACTTTTAAATAAAAACATTAACACGTCAGAGGGGAAATAATGCAGCAACTACAAAGTATCAGTCTGTCAACTCTCGAGTGATTCGCCCACCTGATAGTAGTATTATTACCACATTACTTTTAAATAAAAACATTAACACGTCCGAGGGGAAATAATGCAGCACCTACAAAGTATCAGGTTGTCAACTGTTGAGGGGTTCACCCACCTGGTCGAATTATTATTACCACATTACTTTTAAATAATAACATTGATTCTATACTGTATCGTACCTTCCACATGCCATTTTATCCGTACCGTACAATCCTGAAGTTAAAAATATTTCAATAATTTACATTTTTCGAATTAATGTTAAAAATAAAATTGTTTGCTCCTAATCTTATCATATTTTGAAACTATTACAGTTTATCATTGCGTTGTTTGTTGGGTATTACCATTACATGCAAGCAACATTCCATCGTAATATTTTATTTTTTAGCAATAAGAAGGATATAAGCTAAAAAAGAGACAAGTACAATAATAAGTATTTAAATTATTATAGACATATTTAAACATAAATAAGCCTAACAAATATGTATCCTGACATAAAGGTTTTTTAAATGGGTTAAATAATGAAAGAACCCATATATAATAGAGGCTATAAAGAAAATATTTATCACCTAGATATATAAATCAAAAATATTTCACGAAATTTAGACTAGTGACACTAATTTTGTACACCTGTCTATAAAAGAAAGTGAGCAAATATTTATTTTCTAGAGCTTAGAAAATTTTCTCTCTTCTTTTTTTCTATTTTTTTTACTGAAGTAGCAATAAGGCAAGGGGTGCGTTTCTGGTCCCTTTAACTCTACATTTCATTCCAGTTGAAAGATACCTCGTATGTTCGTCCATTATATAATATTTATCTCTCTTTTCAATGACCAAACTGTTTTACTTAAATTTGTTAGAAGATATCCATAATACCAAAAATTATTCTTCGGGACATAACACATTCCATACGTTTGATATATATATTATAATTGTTCGAAATCCTCAAGATGTACATCGTACACTTAGAGTTTGCAATCTACCACAAGTAACTTCCTTCGTCTTGTTTATGTTCAGGATAAACCTTTAACCCCCCTTTTACACCCTTAAAATAGGCCTATTATAACTAGGCTATCAAATTTTATATAATAAATAAATATATTTTAATAAATAACCAATAAAATAAAACTAGTTTTTATTTGTATGTTAGAGAGCTTAAGAATATGTGTGAACAAATTAGATCAGGAAAAACATGTGTACCTAACTTCTATATTATGGACAGCCAGTGGTTGAGCTGTTTAATACTCCAAGACAGATATTGAGTTAAACATAGTGCAAGTTTGAATCTTGGAACCTGCAGTGTTTTATCTGTGAAGATTTTATCGTGAGACTTGAAAGTTTATCAGTGATGTTTCAGCCTGTGCCTTGTACTTTACTGGGCCCCCCTTTACCTTGCCTGAAAAAGTTCCTCGCACGGATTTTGTCTGATGTTTTCCAAAAAGCCTTTATACTCAATTACATATTGTAACAGCCGATTCTTAAAAACCTGGTTTTGAATTACTGTTTATTACCCCTAATATATTAACACCTATTCATTCTCTAAATACATATCGCATTTCATAATCAAGAATACTTTGTCTTAAATTTCATTCCAAAATTGTCATAGATTAGTTCTCTGATTCGTGTTTAGAAATGCTAAACATAAAAAAATTATAATTTGGAGAGTGCTTTTCATATAATACTAAGAATAAAAGGTATTTTAAATTATACTCGTAAATAGATAGTATAATTTAATAATAAATTTAGCAGTTTTCATTTAAAAAATTGTATTCTGGACAGTATATCACTACCTTTATTTTCAAGATTAATAGTTTTAAGTGTACAGAATAAGGGACAAATAAAAACAAAACTCATTGCCTACGTATAAAAATATTTGTTTCTTACAGTGGTTCATTATACGTCTTCTTTTAACTCAGTATAATTTGCTATCTCTTAACAGTTAATTAATTAATAGGGCATATAAAAATGGCATGATATATATTCAAAAATGGCATTATATATAGTCAAAAATAACATTATATATATAGTCAAAAATGGCATTTTATATAGTCAAAAATGGCATTATATATAGTAAAAAATGGCATTTCATATAGTCAAAAATGGCATTATATATAGTCAAAAATGGCATTATATAGCAAAAAATGGTATTATATACTCAAAAATGGCATTATATAGTAAAAATGGTATTATATAGTAAAAAATGGCAATATATAGTAAAAAATGGCATTATATGTAGTAAAAAATGGAATTTTATATAGTCAAAAGTGGCATTATATATAGTAAAAAATGGCATTTTATATAGTCAAAAATGGCATTATATATAGTCAAAAGTGGCATTATATAGTAAAAAATGCATTATTTATATTCCAAAATGGCATTATATAGTCTAAAATGGTATTATACAGTCAAAAATAGCATTATGTATAGTAAAAAATGGCATTATATATAGTAAACATGGCATTGTATATAGTGAAAAATGGCATTATATATATTCAATAATGGCATTATATATAGTCAAAAATGGCATTATATGTAGTCAAAAATGGCATTATATATAGTTAAAAAAAGATAGCTTCAAATAACATCAACTGTGTATTTCAGATAAAAGAGTAAAATTAAAAATGACTGTACCTTAACTATGGCGAGTTGCTGGACGTGTAATTTAGCTTATTAGAGAACCACAGTCTGTAGCAATAATAGAACGTTAAGAACACAAAGACGCATTGTTGTCCGTCATAATCAAGCGACTGAGGCCGAACAACGTTGAATGTAATAACTTCACACTGCAGAGGTTAATTACCCTTGGGGTAGTGTTAGTTGGTTTTATACAAGGGAAAACCAGCCTTACTGTGTATTAATGTATCCTACAACGTAGATGATGTTGATAAGGTTAATTTTACTAACGTAATTATGTAAATTAAATAATGTTCTGATTACATCATTTCAACTACGATTTAGATAGAGGTTCAAATCGATAATCATGTATTGAAGTAGTTGCAAGTGAGAAAATTATATTACCAATACAATCTATTGAAAGTTGCTTTCATAGGGTTAAATGTGTCTACCATTACAAAACAGTAATTTCATTTTAGCAGATTGTTCGTCAATATAGAAATTAAATGGATATAAACATTCAGGTAGGAACTCAAAGGGATGTCTCGTTATAGTAAATTAATTAGACATAAAAGAAACTTCACAACAAAGGTTTGGTTTGCAGAATATATAAATAGAAGTTTTTCCTCCGTTTTCATAGTTTTTCTAATAGTTAAAAAGAATAGGATAGTTTTGCAACACATTTCTAGTTTGTAAAGTCAGTTATACGTGTGGGTCAAGCAAAATTTATCGTACATGTCTCATATATAATTGGCTTTTGAGTTTGTAAATATTATACTTTTATTGATTTCCTGTCTATAAGTGTACGGTTAAATATATTTATATATGATGTTCTTGACTAATATTTTAAATATATAAAAAGGTTGCCTGCATTGTTTTGCTCCACCTGTTATTCCAATATTAGTATATTTAAACTGTAGATCAATGTTTAAGAATAAACTTTTTGTTCTTAGTGGTGACACATTGAAATAAATTTGTATATCCATAAATCACAAAGTTACTGAAAAATAGCCAATAATAGAAACTAAAACTAAAATACAAAGTAATTAGTAACCTATTTGTATAAAATCATGACTCCATAACCCTAATAAGTTATAGGAAATTTAGCCACCCTAAGCCTTAGATATATATCTAAATGGTTCATAAAATAAATATATTCGAAAAATCACTGTATGCATTATTTAAGATAATATATATTTTCACCTTGTACAGATAATGTTTTATCACATATACATTTAGGTAAAACATTCCACCCAGAACCTTAACAACTAAAACTGAGGTTGCCCGGGAAACCAGTATCGCTGATGTTTATTACTGGCTTGTAGCGCAGACCCATTACCGTCTCTACATTTCACCTTACAAGTACAGAGATATGTTAATTCTCAAAGTTTCCTCTTTTTTATTCTTCTGACACTAAATTTATAGTTTTGAGTGTATACATACAATGTATTTACATGATACTATGCATTATACGCTCTGTTATAATGCAGATGTGGAAATGAGGGATGAAACAACCTTCGTAGGCATAAAACTGGACAGCCAACTTACCTGGACCCCCCTTAGTAAGAAGTTGAACACCAGCCTCTATGCAATCAGACGAATAAAATCCATTAGCAATGCAGAAGTAGCTCACACAGCCTACTTTGCACTGTTTGAGTCTCACTTGAGGTATGGGTTGGTTGTATGGGGTGGCATCTCCAATACAAATTTGACTAGAATCATGACACTTCAAAAAAAAGCTATTAGGTCGTTAGCCGGACTTCAACCACTCGACAGCTGCAGAGAAGTTTTTAAGACTCTTAACATCTTGACAGTCATAGCCCTTTACATCCAGGAGGTGGTTTTATACCTTGAAAAGGAGAACAAACAATGACTCCATGACATACTTGACCACAACACAAGTAATACAGCAATTTACCCTCTTCCACGACATTACCTCACCTTATTTGAAAAAAACCAAGCTATGTAGGAGGAACATTTTACAATTGTCTCCCTCCGTACTTGAGATCTAAAACAGGAAAGGGACTGAAGACAGCGCTGAACACCTGCCGCATGGACCATCCCTTTTACACAATACAAGAATTTATACAGAGGACAATTTAATTTAGCATAAAACACAATAATCAAATCTGATTATTTTATTATTTTTGTTTTGTTTGATGTTTTTAATTCACAACTTACTTCTTGTAAGCTTTCATTTTGTTTTAAACTAACATACTTATTTTACTATTGACGCTGTAACTGTTCTCAAGGAATTATGCTAGTAAAGATGATTTTTTACTTTGAATATATATGTTAAATTGTTTAAATATGACGTATACTTAACCTTATTTTTACCAACATTAATACTAACTTAAATGTTTTTCTTATAAGCCACAAACTACACTTAATTGTACATCGTTTATCTTTTGAGACAGTTTTCTAAAAATTTTCCAATAGTTATTCAATAAGCAGTTTTAATTAGTCAGGTACTGATAGTTACATATTTGATGAACGCGGCAACTTGCCTAACTCTGGTTCGCAGACGTTCTACAAGCGTGTGTATTGTAGCGGGC
Source organism: Stictocephala bisonia (assembly GCA_035578905.1). NCBI lineage: Eukaryota > Metazoa > Arthropoda > Insecta > Hemiptera > Membracidae > Stictocephala > Stictocephala bisonia. The sequence goes on from JAQJVL010001110.1 coordinate 180,872, forward strand.
AAACCTGGCTAGTAAGTCACATGATAATGATGCCGTTATTAAATATTTTCTATATAAGGCCTTTTTTTACATCTAGCAACCCTTTTTTAAATTGATACATTGTTTAACAAATCACTGAATTTTATTTAACTATTCCGTGAAAATCAACCTTGGACAACTACTACTTATTTTTCCCCTGAACATTTTTATATCTATATTATTATATTGTGTAGTGAAAAAAACACCATAGTCTACTATGTTAAAGAACACGTCATGTTAGCATAACAATTTAATATTGTAATATTACTTTAAAATAACTTACTGTGTTTATCAAGGAAAATTACGTGAAATTTTCAGTTCCACATAAACATTACCAAGGGTTTGCTGTTGAAATACACATAAATTGCTTTATTTTACTTCCAAATCAAACGTTTTTATCGTTTATAGAATATACAACACTGTATAATATTAGTTTGTGTTTAATTTTAAATGAGTACCACATAATTCGTTTGGTCACATTTTATGTTAGTTGTCGTAATAAACATAAAAATGCCTTCATTATCTTAGATACTACGTGTGACGCATGGCTGTACGAATCCACGTTCATTCAGCTCTGTACCTATTAGTAATGTTATCAAAAAACAGAAAAGATTTCGTGTTTTCACGTTATATAGTATCATCAATATTTATCATATTGCTAAAACAGTTCATAATAAATCATTTGTAAACACTACACATTTATTATCGATTTCCCAAAACTCAGGAAGCCTTGTACTTTTGGTATTAGCTAACTGACAAGTCTGATACATAGTTTCCTTCCAAATCCTATCAAATATGCCACTTTTACACCTGATATCTTGTAAATTAGTGTCAATGTCGATGGTATCCATTGTTAAAATGTCTGAGAACAGAAAACCTCTAAATATTGAATCAGGAAGTGACTTACAGCTTATAGAATTTATAGAATAGAGTTCTTTCACTTTTAAGTATTCATCCCCTTTTACAAATATTATTTTAGTTTGCTATTATTACATTAATTATTATTATTTTTATTATTAATAGCTTGTTTAAAGTTTGTAAAGCTATGCAACAATGTGTCATTACACTGGAATTTTTGTTTAATCTGTTAAGCATGATGTATATAAACTATGATCTAGATTTTTTTGTGGGAAGATAAACTTAATTGGTTTTTAATACTGCTGAAGATAAATAAAACAGGTGATGATCCTAAAGAGGCAAGCAACCTTCCGCTGGGACGAACTGGTTCTTAAACCAATCCCAGAAATGATTTCTTTAGTTCCGATAAGCGACCAACAGATTTCTGTATGATTGATTATATCCAAAATTTATGATTAGCAATGTTTAATCATATGATTAAATTACTTCTTTGTAAACGTTGTTTTTGGGAAAACTAAAGTTTATGTTACACTGAGCGAAAGGTTTTATATTTAAACGTATGATGCTTATATTTAACATTGTTTCATATATATTCACACAGAGTTATAAAGTTTCACTTTTAGTTTTGTTAAGGTTAAATATTGTTAAGAAATCAATCGTAGATATGTGAAGAGTAAATGAGTGTCATGAGAGTACTCGTATATGAACTTATAGTTACTAATTAAGGCCAAATGTTCCTGAGTAAGAGTTATTCCACAGGTTTGTGAGGAATATAAGCTTTGGCAACCACCTAAGTTATACACTCCCGATCTCTCTACTAGTGTCCTCGATGATAGCAACCATTGACCGGGTGGCGAGGTCTGAGCATACAACCCATTAGCTGCAATCTCAATAATTTGTCCCCAAGTAGCTGGGTTACAGCACTGTGTCTACTAGTGTCGATTTTATACTATAAGGTATTATTTATTATGTATTTACATAATAAGAGTTCAAATCTCAAATACATACCTGCCTATCTATTTTAATATACTATTTCCAAATGTCTATATCATTCATTCTAATAAACATTCGTTCTTCTAACCTAAAAACTTCACCTACTATGACATCTTATTTATCGTTTGAGACAGATTAATAAATATTTCTGTCATAGTTAATTAGTGAGATAATATAATTAGTATGCTAATGTATTAATTTTTATTTATATAGTACTTTGTGTACAACTTTACTCATATAAATAATAATAATATAGTGTAAAAACTTACAAAGCAGTGACTTAATTTTTACAATTTATATAGTACTTTGTATTATCGTTCATATTTATTTATGATGAACTGTAGATATTGATAAAACTAGCTCATAATAAGTAATTTTTGTGACAAAACTGAAAATTATGTATCAGTATCAAAATAGAGAGGGATCAGAGGCTACCACCAGCTCTTATGTATTTAAATGCAATACTATACATTTTTATCTTTAATTTGTAATACAATATGCAACTATAACATAACTAATATTACCTGGCCATACAATGCCGATAGACCCGTTGTAGTATTCTCATTGATCTAGATCCAGCTGCAGCCAAATTCATTTAACGTACAGTTTCAAGGTTTAAAACTCTCGTCCTCTCGTCTTGCAGGCAAGGGCTTGTATTGACGTGTACTACTTACATCTTTTCAATGTTACACTTCCTACCAGTAGCTTCTAATGTACCATACCATCTTTGTTTCACATATAAAACCCTTTTTATATAGATAATTAGCTATAAATCATAATATCTAATAATATTGTCTTATTTAAATTTACTTATTCTCACTAATACGAGTACACTATTCGCAATGATAACAAAATTAAAACCAGTTTCCTTATACACTTGTATAAGGACCAACCCACCCTGAATATTTATGTTTATGTTATGTTCTTGCTACATAACTAATTGGAATCAAATGAGGCTCTATTTGTCTTCTAATTTACTTTAAACAAAATAAATCTTTCCTACGTCTTCTGTTTATTTGAAAAATAATCATTATATGTTAATATACTGACATAAAATACTTGTTTACATGATCTTGACATATACATCTTTGAAACAAAAATATTAGTAATGCCAACGAGGTTGCTTAGTGGTTAAGGCTTTGGACTGCAAAGCCCAGGTCCAAGTTTCAAATCCCCAAATGACCTGATGGTCGGTACTTTACAATTAAATTAAGTTCACGCACAGCACCGTGACCCATATGAACCAGCTAGGGAAAACATGTTTGTAGACTATCAAACTGTATTTTGAACTATGTATATAATTATTCATATATTTACTTACGATAACTTTTGAATAGTTATTTTAATATAGTTTATGAAAAATGTAAAACAAACATTAAATTTAGGTTTATTTATTAGCAAATAAAAGTGGTAGTTTTTGTCTTTTGTTAGTACTTGAATTAAATATCACTTGTCTAAAATAACATAAACAGTGTATGACAATGTGTGTATTGCTCATGGTATATCACAATACTAAATGTATAAGTAGATATATGAAAATATATCCTGGGTACGAAATATAAAGTAAACTTAAACTTCAGCCATACATAGGTAATGTGACTGCAGCAATGCTCATATTGAAATAGTGACATTATTTACGGTTATTGGTCCACAATGTGTTCTAGACTTGTACTTAGAATCATCTGAAGATAATATAAGAAAAGTATCTTGCAATATAGATAATATATCTTTGTCAGGATTAGATGCGTCAAGTAAGTAAAGATTTTTATGTTTCTTATGAGAGTTGATTCAATAAAATTGATTGTACTTTCTAAGCCAAGAATTACAATCTGATATTTATACGAGTAAATAATTCCATGTGTTTATCAAACTAATATCATAAAAACATATATTAAACTGTTTGTCTTTGTACAATTTTACAGAACATAGTTAAATTCATAATAAAATACAATTGGATGATAAGAAAATAAATATTTTTTACTGATGTGAAAAATTAAACTCTACTTTTAAGACAGTATTGAAAGCGATGTGACCAGTTAATGTAATTAAATTTTTATATTTTTAGTAAAGATTTACACTTACATAAACTTTATTATACATTATTAGTTATCTTTTATTAACTTATCTACCTGATTAAGTGTCTTATTTATATATAAATAGATATTTTCTGGAAAATAATTATGTATCTTAGTTTATGATGAGCTTCATTGTATTGCCTTATATTTTTATAAATAATTTCCTCCGTATGTTAATGAAGATACAAGCTTTTCAACCATTAAAACTTAAAATCCATTGAATACTAAATAATAACTACATAATTAGCCATAAATCCAAAGCAAATGGTGCATATAGGGGAGATAATGTTTAACCCAACACAGTACCCCTCCAGTGGCAGTGGGCTGCAAGGTATAAAACATTACATCAAATCACGTATACAAAATTAAATCAACGATGGTGAAACATTTTAACAATTTGTTCAACAAATTTAATTATGTTGGTAAAACTGACAAGAACTTTATAATTTAAATACAAGAACTTCGTACAACTCAATTGTCTAAATAAAAACAATAGAAGATCCAATGTACACACTGTGTCAAGTGTGACAGTACCTGGTGGGGGACATCTCTCTTGTATACACTGTCCACAGGCCATTTAACATGGGTCAGATACTACAGTGGAGAAAAACTATCTAAATAGGTGATTACTAGTAACTACAGGTTCCGGTAACGACCGCGTCAAGGTGTTATCTACAATATTTACATCACCAAACGTTTCGCCCATGCTATGATGTGGCATCCTCAGTGATCTCGTAGAAAACACCTGGACGCGGTCGTTACCGGGAGCTTTAGTTATTATTAATGACACGACCGCTTAAGCCTACGAAATAAAATTTAATAGGTGATATTCACGTTAGATATTTTTCTTAATTCAAATACATTTTCTAAATGTTAGGCAACCAAATTTATTTAACAAGTCCTTTTATTGATCTTATATTTTGTGGAATTATTTTAGTTATGCCAGTTTATTTAAATCTAGTACTAATACAAACTAAATTGGAATACCACTTAATTGAAGAAAAAGTGTATTTATCATCCAAAATCTGCATGGAAAGTAATTCATTGGTTTTAGATTAACTTTATTAACACTTGCAATCACCACTATAATCAGATATTTCACAATACCTGTCTCGGCTTTCCCTAGCTTGTATTGTAAACAAGTCAAAATTAAGTAAACAACAGTTACCAACTTGAGAACTATTAAAACTATTCCGTTTCCCTGGTTAATTAGTTACTCAAAATAAACTAATAATACCAAGTATTAACACCGCAGTTTTAACCTGTAGTCTTTGCTTTCATATGTTCTTAGATATTAATAATAAAATAATATAATAAATTGATATTTAAATTTAAAAAAAAACTAAATATATCAGTCACAACATTTGTTGTTTAAATTAGTAATAAATATGGTATAATTTATATGTTTATTTAACACGAATCTGATATAACATTAAATAAATGTATCTTACATGAAGGTAAACCACAACTTAATATTAGGCTATAATCTCAATATTTAATTTCCATAGAAATGAATTCTTTGTTTCTTTCAAGGACAACACTTGAAAATTTTGGAATATTTTTTGTGCTCAGTGACTATTAGTGGTATAAAACAGTTTTTAACTGTATGTCAATTGTTTGTTTTTTCACACTCAATTATTTCTTTAAATAACATATTTAAAGAAGAAAATTATGTATTTTAAATAACTAATATGGCATTATACTATTATTAAGTGAATTAATGAAATGGTCTTTATTTATCTTTATAAAACATAATACAAACTGTGTTGCATAAAAGGCATATGGTTGTGTGTATCCTTAAAAAATACTTGTTATTTAAAATGTATATCGGGAATTTATACTTTTATTAATTATTATGTATGCATATTATATGTATGGTTATTGACATATCCTCTGCATAGTAAAAAAAGGAAATATATGAACTCATATAATGTACATTTTATCAGCCTATTTATTGAATCATACATTTATAAAACTAGTATGACCGTTGAAGAGGGTTTTATTTAAAAATATAGTTATCTCAAAGTGTTTCGTTTATCTTAGAACTACTCCATTCATTAAACAAAATGAGTACTCAAACTAAGTACAACATGCACTAATCTTTTCCATTTTCCCTAATGACTGAAGCAGAAGTTCCATAGAAATAAAATGCTTTAACCTCAACAACTTCAACACTGAATGGGATTGTAGGTGCAAAGTTATTAGCAATTAAATAACTCTAGATATATTTTGATCTCTAGTACGAGGTTCAGAAGTGGTAGTTAAGCCTTAATTATACTCTATTTACGTGTATATAACATTATGTTTCCATCCAAATCGTTATTTTATGCTGTAAACATAAATTCTAACCACTTTGTTCCATTATTGATGTAATAACAACAAATATTAATAACTAATTAAATAAACATCCTCTTTAAGTTTTCGTTATGCTGTTGTTTTCAGATTTAAATTACGGAGTTAAAAGACATTGCATGACCACGATCATATTTAAACATTTTAAGTTGAATCATAGATCTTAGACGCCAAATGACTACAAATAACACTAACACACTCTAAATGTAGTTTGGTTAGTATTAGTAACTTAATAACAATATAAAAAAGACAATTATACTGTGAAAACAAGCCAAGGGATCACTGATTACTTAAACGAAGAAGCAGTTTCAATTAGAGAAAAGCATAACTTACAAGATTACCAATAAAATAAAATAACAAAATTAATAAAAACTGAAGAAATAAAACATCTCTTTAAATTGTGAACCTGAAATTGCAGTTTAAAGTATCATATCAGATGACCACATTCCTATTTATCATTTTGGAGTTGATTCCTAGATATCGGATCCAAAATAATCTCTAATAACATGGAAAATGTAGTGTGAGTTCGTATTCATTTATAAAATATATATAAAATACTTTGTAAACTGTGTAAACAAGTCAAGGAGTAACTGACTCACAATTTATACTTGGAATGTGAACTAAAAGTCATGTTATATGTTAATAAAAATATAAAGTGAACTCCTGTCACAAAGATAAATCTAATCCATTATTTGAATCACTTAAGACCTGTCCCAATGTTTATTTATGGTAGCTATTTTCTCTGTAGGGTAGCTCTACATACCTTATGATACACACAAAGACCTGGAAACGTGTTTTACCAAGACCGGAATGAGTGCTGGGAGATTGTTGGCTTATGTCCGATCTTCAATCATACATCCGGGAGTATCAAAGGTCTTTCTATATAAGAGGCGTTTACGGATATCAATGGATGTCACAAGTATGGAAGTCTAAAGTGGTCACACTGCTTTTAATGCATTTATTTAAATACATTTCCCTTCCTTTCCTTAACTCCTTAATTTTGGCCTATAATGGCATTAACAAAATGTATAATATTGGTTCATCCGTTTCCTGACCCTAATGGCCTTTCTTTTCTGTTTTCGCACAGCTCCTTCTGTGTTAATTATTTCAGTGCATGGTATCATTGAAACTGTTTGTATTGTCCTATGAACTATGACCAAACGTGAATTTGGTGATAACACATCTTGAGACATAGCAACAAGTTTGAACAGGATAAATTACAGAATCAAACATCATCATTTAAGCAGATAAATAAGAAGGTAGGTAAATAGGTGTATTATAGGGATTATCCAACAATTCAACTACAAAATTGTTTAAAAAAAGCAAACGTCGAAGAAAAAACTTTCCACTACAACAAATTAATAACCAACATGACGACACCCTACTAATCAAGTGATTATTGGTGGCCATATTGTTTTAATCTGTCTAATAACGTTAGACTGTAATAACGTCGTTAGTTACTGCTGTTCAGCTACTCGCACCGTGTGACCGCTCCATACGAGTTACTGTTAGCGAGTAGCTATCCATGCGAGTTACTACAAAGTTGTTTTTTTACTCGCCACTCGCCTTCCCCCACGACGCAACTGTAGCAACTCGCATGTGTCTCGGCCATTACATTTTGAGCATATGTGAAATGACAGTATCTCGTATGTCGGTGATCACATTGTTGCAGATCATTCGGTGCTTTGTTAACTCTCAATACCTAGTTTATATTTTTTTTAAATGTCAGAAAGATGGGCTTCAGATCTAAATCTAAACTTTGTAGAAATTTATAAGGAGCGAACTAACTTATGGAACTGTTTACATCCTAACATAAAAAACAGAGACTTGCGAAAGGCCTCGCTAGAATACATTCGAGAACAAATGGGTTTATAAAAAGTAAATCAAGAATTTACACTAGTGAAGGCATCTCTCATAACTGGATTATATTCTTAAAGTTCTTCATTATACAGTTCTTTAAATATTGTATGAGTAGCACTCTTCTTTTTCATCCATTCCTCGACCCAAATAGCCTAACTTTTCTTTTTTCGCACAGCTCCTTCTGTGTTAAAAATTTATGCACATCTTAATTTATCTTGGAAACTGTTTGGATTGTCCTATGAACTATGACCAAATATGGATTTCGTGATAACACAACTTGATACATAGCAACAAGTTTGAACAGGATAAATTATACAATAAAAAAATGTACATTTCAGTAGATAAATAAGTAGGTAGGTAAATAGGTGTATTATAGAGATTATCCAACAATTCAACTACAAAATTGTTTAAAAAAGGAAATGCCGAGAAAAAGACTTCCACCATAGCAAATTAATGGCCGTGCAAAAAGATTGCTGTCGAAACAACCTGCTTTAGGTGTCAAATAGCTGTACAATATAAAGCCAGCAAGTCGTACTTGTGTGACCGGGAGAGACGAGTAGAGCTACTGCCATGCAAGTATACGATACAGTAGCTGTCAAATAGCTGTACAATATAAAGCCAGAAACTCGTACTTGTGTGACCGGGAGAGACGAGTAGAGCTACTGCCATGCGAGTATACGATACAGTAGCTGTCAAATAGCTGTACAATATAAAGCCCGCAACTCGTACTTGTGTGACCGGGAGAGACGAGTAGAGCTACTTCCATGCGAGTATACGATACAGTAGCTGTCCAATAGCTGTACAATATAAAGCCCGCAACTCGTACTTGTGTGACCGGGAGAGACGAGTAGAGCTACTGCCATGCGAGTATACGATCAGTAGCTGTCAAATAGCTGTACAATATAAAGCCCGCAACTCGTACTTGTGTGACCGGGAGAGACGAATAAAGCTACTGCCATGCGAGTATACGATCAGTAGCTGTCAAATAGCTGTACAATATAAAGCCCGCAACTCGTACTTGTGTGACCGGGAGAGACGAATAAAGCTACTGCCATGCGAGTATATGATCAGTAGCTGTCAAATAGCTGTACAATATAAAGCCCGCAACTCGTACTTGTGTGACCGGGAGAGACGAATAAAGCTACTGCCATGCGAGTATACGATCAGTAGCTGTCAAATAGCTGTACAATATAAAGCCCGCAACTCGTACTTGTGTGACCGGGAGAGACGAATAAAGCTACTGCCATGCGAGTATACGATCAGTAGCTGTCAAATAGCTGTACAATATAAAGCCCGCAACTCGTACTTGTGTGACCGAGAGAGACGAATAAAGCTACTGTCATGCGAGTATACGATCAGTAGCTGTCAAATAGCTGTACAATATAAAGCCCGCAACTCGTACTTGTGTGACCGGGAGAGACGAATAAAGCTACTGTCATGCGAGTATACGATCAGTAGCTGTCAAATAGCTGTACAATATAAAGCCCGCAACTCGTACTTGTGTGACCGGGAGAGACGAATAAAGCTACTGCCATGCGAGTATACGATCAGTAGCTGTCAAATAGCTGTACAATATAAAGCCCGCAACTCGTACTTGTGTGACCGGGAGAGACGAATAAAGCTACTGCCATGCGAGTATACGATCAGTAGCTGTCAAATAGCTGTACAATATAAAGCCCGCAACTCGTACTTGTGTGACCGGGAGAGACGAATAAAGCTACTGTCATGCGAGTATACGATCAGTAGCTGTCAAATAGCTGTACAATATAAAGCCCGCAACTCGTACTTGTGTGAACGGGAGAGACGAATAAAGCTACTGCCATGGGAGCTCAAGAAGAATTTTTAATATTTTTCCTGTCTTAAGGGAAGGGAAGGTACATTACTAAATTTTGACTAAAAAATGAGGTATTAATTAAACCACTGAAAACCGATTGCATCACCTTAATATCTAATGATTTATGTTTTAACATATTTATAAATAACATATAAAGACATTTAAATGTAATAATGTGAACAATATTATTATGTTCACATTATAATATTGAGTTTATGCAGATTTAACAGTATAAAATAAATCAAAATATGTATATTAAGAAAAAAGCATGAAATATCCAATGAAATTAAATTTTAGTAACTACACACCAATAACAAATGTATAATTTATATTGAAAATTCAATACTACATTAGTAACCATCCGTAAGTATGAAAGGCATATATAAAGGTTATATATGTTATTATTGACTAATCCATATAACTACTTCATAATATCTGGCATTCTATAGAATCAAACATTTGATCTTAAGTTCACGTGTGGCTTCTCTCAACTTGCTGAAAATCTTACTTTGTAAGGCTTCAGTTCAGTTTTTTATGGAAGTTTCGTACGCAATGGTAATATTCTTTTGTATTCTCTGCACAAATATCTGATTTTACAAAAACGAAGTTTTTAGTATTATCATGTTTAAGTCATTTATATCATTATACATTAATGATGACTACGCTATTCTCTGTTACAATAAATATAAGCCATAGTAGAAGATATGAACCACAACTCCACATAATCGCATATTTAAGGACTAATATATTTTTTTTTTTTTTTTTTTTTTAATTTCAATAGTTATCCATAAATAATATCAGAGAACGACACATATTTTGGGTTTATAAGAATAGTACTTGATAAAGATCAATAATCGTATCTTGATTAAAATTATACACTATTGAATAGATTTTTCTTAACACTGTATGTATTTAACTCATTCTAGTGACGATTTAAACATATAAAAAATGTTATTAATGTAGATTTCTAATCTTATTCTAAATTTATTAGGAATAAAATTTCACCCTGAACCGTCAAAAAATAAGACGAATTGTTAATATAATATATACAGTACTTATCAGTATGGAAATGAAACATTTCTATTTCATTTGACATATATTTCATAAATATTACAACTATTTAACATGACAGGATGCAAATCAAATGAGTATAAGGGTGTTGTAACAAAATACATTTTTGACATTTTATTCATTAGTATAATATTTGTAATACTACGCTGTATTGTCAGCCATCTCAAGTAGGTCAATGTACAAAGAAACGCTTAGACTAAACAGAACACAAAGAGTAGGAGTAGTTACGTCGTCGTAACTGTTCACAATCTGGGTCAAGTTGAACTGACTCAGCACTTTTTGCACCGATCCAACTGACCACTGTTTATCATACTCAACAGTCTAGCAGTAAGTTCTCTTGTTGTAATAACTTGTTCATTTAGAAAGAAAATGTAACTAAATGTTAAAATTTCGTAGGTATACATATTTTATTCTATTACTATCATTTTATTTATATACGTAATGATGTTAATATAATGTTCAGTAGTTTTTATTTAATTTTCCTGACGGAAATAAGGACTATTTTATATAATTTAGTTGTAAATATAAAAGACAAGATTATAATAATTGTTTTATAACAATTTCTTTTAAAATATCTGATATTTAGTACTAATTACTTCGTACCAATGTGCCATATATTTTATCTTTGTTTGCAAACAGCTGCCTTTTTAAATTATGGAAAACAACTTACATAACACCGTTCTTTAAGAAAGGAATGAATTAGATATAAGGAGCTATCGACCTGTCTCCATTTTAAGTACACCTGTGAAGGTTTTTGAGATCATTCTGTATGACGCCATATTCCTTCACATTAAACCTTATATTTCTGAGAGCCAACATGGGTTCATGTCTTCTCACTACATTTCAACTAATCTTGTTAGTTTCGTTGATTTCACTTCTCGTGTCCTTAATTCAAGGGATCAAGTTGATGTAATTTACACTGATTTCACTAAGGCGTTTGATAGCGTAAACCATCTAGTACTGTTACCCCCTAGACCCAGCTGAAAATAAATCAGACTTATAACCCCGATAAGACACATACTGCCGCCGGTCCTCCAATCATAAAAAGAAAAAAACGAATAAATTTATCATAAAAACCATAGTAGTTAAGTTTTGGTAACAGTACTAGATGGTTTACGCTATCAAACGCCTTAGTGAAATCAGTGTAAATTACATCAACTTGATCCCTTGAATTAAGGACACGAGAAGTGAAATCAACGAAACTAACAAGAGGACTTCAGGGCAGTAAATTGGGCCCTTTGTTATTCATTTTATTTATAAATGATTTAGCCCAACATATTACATTAAATGCTTTAATGTATGCTGATGACCTAAACATTTCTAAAATTATTAGACATGCATTTGACCATAGTGACATTCAGCAGGATTTAGATGCTACTACACAATAATTTCAAGAAAATCTCTTAACTTAAAATATTGATAAATGTTGTGTTATGTTATTACATAGAAAGAAAACACTATATTTATTTCGTTATAAAATAAATGATTGTCTCTTACGTAGAGTAAACCAGTTTAATGATCTGGGGGTCCTTATAACAGATGATTTGAGTTTTTATACCACATGTTAAATGTGGTGAAGAAAGTTTACAATTCTACATTTCATTGGGTTTTATTTCAAGGATTGGAAAAGAATTTAGAGACATTGAAACACTTAAAATGTTATTTAGATCTTTAGTTCACTCCAAATTGGAGTTTGCATCTATAGTTTGGTCCCCATCAACTCAACAATATTGTGAAATGATTTAGAGAATTTAGAGGACATTTTTGCGATTGTTGCATTTTAAGTATTTTGGTCAGTTAAACTATCCAATTTGGCATAGTAGATTTGAAGAAATTTAAAATTTATTTGATTTCAAGAGGTTGTCTAAGAGACGAAAATTAGCGCAACTTTTTTACCTGCATGGTGTTATGAGAGTTATTGTGGATGTCCCAATGATCTTAAGTAAGATGTAAAGATAAACTGGTGTGAGCCGGCTTATGGTAGGCGCGCTGGGTATCTGTTATACCCTGGTGGGGCTCGTATTGCTGCTCATGCTAACTCCTTTCTAAATTTTACAGTTACATTATTTAATTCCACAGCTGGTAGTGTAGATGTGGACATGTCACAGGCAGTCTTATGGTAGGCGCACTGGGTATCTGTTATACCCTGGTGGGGCTCGTATTGCCGCTCATGCTAACTCCTTTCTAAATTTTACAGTTACATTATTTAATTCCACAGCTGGTAGTGTAGATGTGGACATGTCACAGGCAGTCTTCAGAGCAACATGTGAAGACTTGATACGTTTAAGTGTTGCTGGAGCAATTAGATAAATTAACCTAAATTAATTGAAATATTTAAATTGATTTCTTGGATTGATTTTTTTACTTGGATATTGTTTAGAAAGGTAAAGAGTTGCTTATACTTTAATTTTGAAAATTAATTATCATTATTTTTTTGTAAAGGCATGGAGATCTTAATCATTAATATTCTTTCCGTGCGGCCCCCATAAGTCTGTAGGGGTCACAGTTGTTTTTCAGAGGTTTCAGTATGTATTTTTTCTTTTGTTTGTTTTGGTTTTTGAATATATATGTTTCAATACAAATTAATCTTGTTGGAAATGAATAAAACTAAAACACTGAAAATAATGCACGATGTTGTTTGAACAAAATAATGGACTGTAATGAATTGAAATTATTCTAACAATATAGAGAAAAAACATATTGAAATGTACAAACAGCTGATAACTTGATATTTTTGACATTACATTAAAAATTGATATTATTACTATATACATTCTTCCGGCAGGAAATTAGTGATTGTCTTTATCGGTGGGAAGTTTAATGATTTTCACAACTGGTCTTCTAAATATTCCTTTTATAGTTTCCAAGTCCACCGATCTAACTGTATTGTGTTTGTCAGGATAAATTTGGTTAACTATTGCAATTGGGTATTTCATTGGTTGCACATTGTCTTCTTTGATTAAAACTACATCTCCAACTTTGATATTTTCTTGTTTGGTTTTCCATTTTTGCCGTTGTTGAAGGGTGTGCAAATATTCAACATGCCATCTTTTCCAAAAGTCTCTTCTCAGTTTTTGAACTAGTTGCCATCTTTTATTGTAGTTGATTGGGCCGTTTTCTGCACTTTTGTCAGGAAGGGCTGTCAAAGTATCACCAGTAATGAAGTGTCCTGGGGTCAAAATGTCTGTTTCAGATTGGTCACTTGAAAGTCTGCAAATAGGTCTAGAATTGAGTATCGCTTCTATTTGAATCACAAGCGTGTTCAATTCTTCAAACGTCAAAATGTGATCTCCAAGTACTCGCTTCAAGTGATGTTTGGCTGATTTAACTGCTGATTCCCATAGTCCACCCATGTGAGGGGAGCTTGGAGGGATAAAATGCCAGTTTATTCCTTTTGTGGCAGATTTGTCATGAATTTCATTACTTGAATCTTTGAAAAACTTCTTTAGACTGTTGTCGGCTCCTACAAAGTTTGTGCCATTGTCCGAGTATATGTCTTTCGGTAGGCCTCTCCTTGAAATAAATCTGTTAAGCGCTGCTAAAAAAGCTTCTGTTGATAAGTCTGAAACTAATTCCATATGTACAGCTTTTACGCTCATGCAAATGAATATTGCCAAGTAAGTTTTCCTTAAAGTTTTGCAACGTCCTCCTATTTGTTTCGTCAAGAAAGGACCTGCATAGTCACATCCAGTTTCAAAAAATGGTTTTGTCAGTGTAACTCTCGATGATGGTAGGTTTCCCATTAGAGGACAAATTGGTGTACCATTGAATTTTATACATTTTACACATCTTCTTACAATACTGCGTATTTGATTTCTCACATTACCAACAAGCCAATATTTTTGTCTCACATCATTCGTGATAAATTGAATCCCTGCATGGAAATACTTTTCATGAGTATGAGTTAAATAAGTTTTTACAAATGAGTGATTTGCAGGTAAAATAATTTGATGAGTTTTGTTGTAGTGTAGGTTCGAATTTTGGATCCGGCCACCAACTCTCAAGATTCCATGTTCATCAATAAAAGGATTCAAACTTAAAAGTTTGCTGTTCTTTTTTACTCTTCCTTTATCTTGTAAATTTCTCATATCATCTGGAAAGCTCAATTGTTGAATATGTTTCACAATGCATCTGTGTGCGTCTTCCAGTTCATGCACTGATAAAGGACCTGATATATTACACCTTTTGATGTTTTTTAAGTATCTCATGCAGTAAGCTGTTACTCGAATAGTTTTTGTATAAGAATTAAATTTGAGATACCATTCGTCTTCTTCTTCTTTAGTTGTTAAAGCACATTTAATTGTTCTTGTTTCAGGAATTGTATTTGAATCGAAACAATAATTTTCAAGATCATTCTTGTTGTTCAACGCTTGAGGTTCAGAAAGCCATTGAGGGCCTGACCACCATTTCTGTTCTTTTGTGAGTTTTTCTCCTGAAATTCCTCTTGATGCAATGTCTGCTGGGTTTTCTTCCGATTTAACGTGTTTCCATTGAGAAATGTTTGTTAATGCTTGTATTTGAGATACTCTGCTACTAACGAAGGTTTTCCACTTCATAGGATCTTTAGATATCCAAGCTAAGACTACAGTTGAGTCCGTAAACAGGTATGTATTTTCAATTGGTAGATAAGGTTTGATCTTTGCTACCATCTTCGCTAATAATAGCGCTCCACATAGCTCTAGTCGTGGAATTGTACTCTTCTTTAAGGGGGTGATTTTTGATTTTGCCATGATTAATCTTACTGTTGTTTGTGTTGACGAGACACTTCTCATGTAAAGTACTCCTGCAGATGCTTTCTCCGAAGCATCGCAAAATCCTACTAAATCATGTGTTGCATTTTGTTCAAATGAAATCAGCGGTCTGGGAATGGTGATATTTTTGAAATGTTGAAGTCCGTTTCTATGTTGATGGAAGTCGTTTGCTATTTGCTGAGGAACCTCGTCATCCCAACTCTTGCATTGTGACCAAGTGTCTTGAAGGATTAATTTTGCTTTTGTAACTGCTGGACATAAAAATCCTAAGGGATCATAGAGTTTTGCTACTTCTGATAAAATGATTCTCTTCGTCAATGGTGTAGGTATATTTGTCACATTCAATGAATATAGATATGTATCATGGTGAGGATTCCATTGCATTCCTAAAAGATTAACAGTATTGTCCTTGGACTGAATTGATACTTCAGTTTGAGACTGATCGCTGATAAGCTCTTTTGAATTTGATGACCACTTTCTTAGGTTGAATCCTGATCGACTCATTACATGTTCTAAATCCTGTTTTATTTGCTTAGCATTTTCAATTGTATCTGCGCCTGAGATAAGATCGTCAACATAAAAATCTTCTTTTAAAATTCTACTAATTTCTGGATACTGCTTCTTGACATCATCTGCTAGTTGATGTAAGCATCTGATTGAGAGGTATGGGGCACAAGCAGTTCCATATGTGACTGTACAGAGATCATAAGATTGAATATGTTCTGAAGGATTTGATCTCCAAAGAATTCTCTGATAACATTGATCTTCTGGTGTTATTAAAATCTGTCTGAAAAACTTCTCAATGTCTGCAGTAAAAACACACTTGTGTAGTCTGAAACGTGTAAGTAAGGATACTATGTCTGATTGTAACTTTGGGCCAATGTACAAATGATCGTTTAAAGAAGTGCCACTTGTAGTTTTAGATGAACCGTCAAACACTACTCTGACTTTAGTTGAAGTACTACTAGGTCTGTATACTGCATGATGTGGTAGGTAATAGTTGTGATTCATCATACTTGTGTCACTGTTTGGGGTAGGTTTCATGTGATTTAACTCAATGTACTCATTTATGAATTGATCATAAGACTGTTTCTTGTTTTTATCTTCCTCAAATGAACTTTCTAAACGTTGGAATCGTTTTAATGCAATATGATATGAGTCACCTAAACTTGTGATAGAGGGTTTGAATGGCAAATGAACACAAAATCTGCCCGATTGATCTTTTGAATGTGTATTTATGAAGTGATCCTCACATATTATGTTTTCATCTGTACTAGCTGGTGAATCCTGTTTGTAACCAACATCCTCAGAATTCCAAAATTTCTCCATTAAAGTATTTAGACCATCATCATGTCTGATAAACAGTGTTTTGACTTTATTTGAAGCTGTTTTGACATCTGCTGATGAGATTTCACCTATCAATAAGAATCCTAGTTTTGTATTGATAGCACAAGGGGTTCCTGGTGGACCTCTGATTACTCCATCTATTAAAAGTGATGAATAGATATCAGCACCAAGAATGATATCGATGCTGCTTGATTGAAAGAAAAATGGATCAGCAAGTTCAAGGTTGTTTATGTGTGTCCAATGATCAAATGATGATGAAGACAATGAGGTGATACTGGTAAGCTTTCTCAATATGAAAGTGTTGACTCTGATTGCTTCTTGTTTTGTGCGCAACAAACAAGTTGTAAGGCCACGTGTGTTACCAACATGAGTATGACCAACACCTTGTACTTGAACATTACATGATTGTATTTTCAAGTTGAGTTTTTGAGCACAATGCTCTGAAATGAAACTTGCCTCACTACCAGGATCAATCAAAGCACGACATTTCTGAAAGTCGCCTTGAAAGTCTTGAATTTCAACGATTGCTGTTGAAAGTAATACTCCTTTTACATTATGAACACCTGTTGATAATATTTTTGGGTTTGCTGCTACACTGTCAGTAGATTGTTGTGCTACTGAAATCGTTGAGTCTTGTTTGTCACTTTTCAACGGTTGTGAAAATGGTGAATCTAAGTTAGTTACTGAATGTGTTGAATTTGACTTCTGTAAATGCAATAAGGTATTATGGGGCTTTGAGCAAATTTTACATTTTGAACCTTTGCAAGCTGAAATAACATGACCAGCTGACAGACAATTGAAACATCTGTGAAGTTGTTTCACCTTTTGGATTCTGTCATTTGTGTTGAGTTTCAAAAACTCATTGCAACTGAATAACTCATGAGAGTTTTGACACATAGGACATGAGACACACTTAACCCGATTTACTTCAGTTGTGTGTAGACCTAGACCTGGTTTCATTGCTGAATTGCTTTGATTAGTCTTGAAGTTAAAACTAGATTTTACTTTATTGACACTGCTAGCATCTAGTGCATGTATGTATTGTTTTAAAAATGTTTCAAACTCTGAGAAAGAAGGGGGTTCAACTGACGTGCTACTTAACTCCCATTTAGTTCTCAAGTCTTGATCAAGTTTGGAAGCTAACATGTAAACTAACAAAATATCCCACTCTTCAGTTTTGTAACCAAGGCTATTTAGAGCTCGAATGTTCACATTTGCTGTATTTAGTAACTGTTTAATGTTTGCTAGTGATGAAGCATTTGGTAATGAAAATAATGCATTTAAATGAGCATTGACTATAAGTTTTTTGTTTGAGTATCTTTCTTTTAAAATATCTAAAGCTACATTGTAGTTAGGTTGTGTCAAGGGCAAGGATGAGATGAGACTGAGTGGTTCTCCCTTTAAACTAGATTTCAGATAGTAAAATTTCTGAATTTCTGCCAAATCATTGTTTTTGTCGATAGTTGAGTTGAAAAGATCAAAAAAAGATGTCCAATTTTCAATTTTACCCTCAAAGGTTGGTAAATTAATTTTGGGCAGTACTACTGTGTCATTTTTCCTACTGAAGCTAAATTCTTTGACTGATTGGTTTGATGGGGTTGAATTCAATTTATTTGAGTTGTTTAAAATGGTGTCGAATTCAGATTTTAGTGAATAGTAATTATCTTCAAACTCAATAAAATTTGTATCTGTATCATCTGAAGCTATGGTATCAATGCTGGATTGTACTTCACAAAATTCCAAGTAGAGTTGTTCGAGTTTTGAGTCTCTTACCTTAATGTCTGAAATTGCTCCATTTTCTACATCAAAATTACTTACAAAATTAACCATCTGTGTAATGGAAGCTTTTAGTCTGCCTCTTTTTGCTATTAGAATTTTCAAATCTTCCATTGTTTATGTTTGGAAATGTGCTGAAATAAATAACTATGAAGTATTGTTTTTATGATTAAAAACAAAACAAAACAAAAAATGATTGCCTTTTTGACTGAAACAAAATAATATCCTTTGCTCTAAGGACCAAATGGAAATGAATAAAACTAAAACACTGAAAATAATGCACGATGTTGTTTGAACAAAATAATGGACTGTAATGAATTGAAATTATTCTAACAATATAGAGAAAAAAACATATTGAAATGTACAAACAGCTGATAACTTGATATTTTTGACATTACATTAAAAATTGATATTATTACTGTATACACTTGTATTTAATAATTTAGCCCATATCTGGTTGTATTTAAACTGTATTATATATAATTGTATTATAACCAAGAATGTATTATATAATTTGGACGCTTATATAATTAATAATTACATATAATTATTATATGTATTATATAATTAATAAAGAATGTATTATTAGACGCTTTTTTATAATTGTGTTTCTTTAGTTATTTAAGTTTTTTTATTTCTCATAAAATGTACCTTTTTATTCTGATTGATATTTTTTGCCTTTGAAACTGAACTATTAAAAAGTGAAACACCTGTGAAAACAATAAATACATTTATTATAATTGAAAAGCGTAGCTGGTTTTCTACGTACATTAAAGTATAATCCATTTGTGTTGATATTCAAATCCACTTTTAATGACAGTCCATTTGATATAGTGAACTTTCAGGAGCTAAAATTCTGAGAAGTTCTTTTGCCTACAGAATATTATCAACTAAGGACCTTATTATCATTAAAGATTAGCAGGATATTGAAAGATTACAACAAATATGATTCACAGGAAAAAGCTGTAAACAAAAATTAGTTAATTAATTATTATTCTGCAACAATGATGTTCGTATAATATTTACGACTACATTTCCCTTCAATAAAAGAAGATAAATTTATATAGTTTAATAATGCATTTAGTGTTTTTATGTGTAACAAATATTCTAATAACTAAACAATATCCTCATTTAACTAATGTTTATAAACTATGATAATGTACAAATATTACCATAGTTTATACGATACATTTTAAACAATGAAAAATATATAATTTTATCTTCACCGAATTTGGTCGAACCAGAAAAAAATGTGATTAATACATTAGTTTTAAAGTGTAGGGGCCAAGGACGGTTGCATGAATATAAAATATCCAGGATGAACCTCTTAAACATTTAAAGACTTTCAACCACTACATTGATATATTCGTACACTTGCAGCCGGCGTGCTGAAGCTACAGTGACAGGTTTGGCCGGTCTCTTTAGCCCTTTGCATATATTAGCCCCAAATTGTGCTGGTCGTGCATAACAATTTCGATCAGTTCATCAGGTGATGGAGAAGCTGATATATTTCTACTACACACATTTGACCCAATAATGGAAAATGCCGGGTCGTTGTCAGTGTAGGTGATTTGTCCTCGTCTGCCAAAAGTGGGCTGGATCAAGGCAAATGGTTCTAAGGCAGTGCCTACTGATAATTCCTGATGGCGTGTCTGTAAAAACTGAGTTGTCCGTTAAATCAAGCTAAAACTTTATATTTAGTTTATTTTGTGTAATTCGTCTACTGTATAAATGATTTGTGACATAAATGATCACCATCTTACTAAACAGTAAAATTTTAGTTTTATTATTCTACAAGTACCTTCCTAAACAATAAATTCGTTTATATTTCATTTATTCTCTCTTTTTGTTGCAGGGTTATATTTAATGATATTTGAAAAATTAAAATCGAATTATGAGCATTACTCTAAAAAAACTAGAATAAAAGATCTTGAATCGCAATATTTTCAGAAACGGTAATTTTGCCTGACATTCAATATAATCTAAAATCATTATTCATATAGGAGTGGACAACAAACGAGCTCTGGTATAGTCGGCGGGTCATGAGAAGTATTCCGAACTTGATGCTTTAGCAATATTGAAGGTGCTGTTTTCCACTCAAACTGCACAAGTCACCGTAGTCTATCTGTCGAAATTACTAATTATGATATGTATACTACACAGTTGTACTGTTTCAATGGAAATCAGCGCCTTCAATATTACAGAGGTATGAAGTTCAGAGGACTTCTCGTAAATCACCGACTATGTGGAAGTACTTTTCAGTAAGATTTAACTAACTTGCATGAATTTCAGACTCCAAGTCCAACTAGAAATAACGAGAAATTCTGATTGCTCTAAAGGTGTAGGCAAAACACAAGGTGGGAATGGGATGGAATTTTCCCACATAACAATTTACGTAAACGACACATAGTTCAAATTCCTAAAATAATATGCTGAACCAACATTCACGTATAAGTAATGAGATAACTTGTAATTTACATATTGGTAAATATGGCAAGGTGTTAAACTTCACGTTTAGGTAATCAGGTAAGTGTCGTGTGTTAAACAACATGTTCTGTTAATGTAATGAAACTCCTAACATCTACTGTTTAGGTTCTTGAGTTGATGTTCTCCAAATAACTGTCTCTTATTTTTCAATTTACACAAAAATTTCAATGAACACTATAGAAGTACTAATAATGATAATGTGCAAATCAAAACTATAGGTATTTTTATGTTAATATTTAGAAATGTTACGTTAAATGCATCTGTAAATAAAAAGAGATAAATTACAACTATTTTCTTATAATTTAATAATATGTGTATTGACTATTTCATCAATTAATTTGTAGTAAAATCAAAATTTTGTTCAAAAGAGTTGCTTGAAAAAGTGTCATATAATATCGATGTACAAAGTACGTGTGAAACACAATTAATTAATATATTTACTGCTTTAGATTCATACTTACAGACATTTCAGGTACCGACTACATGGCAAGTACAAAATGAACACCAAGTTTCAACAACGATCTAAATAAGTGGTTAAACTACTCGTATTTATGTATAATAGTTTTTAATTCTGTTTATTTTAATAAAATTGATATTTTGAAATTTATTTGTCACATAAAGTGATATAATATACTATCATAAGCTAGTTGAAAAAAGGATTATCTCTAGTTATTTAAAACGTATGATATTGATATCAATAAATATATTTATAGATGGAATTATATTGGTTTTTTTCTAATACTTTTTTAAAAATAGTTACAGTAGATCAATATTTATTTTGTGCATTAAAAAGAAAGTACTCAACACCTATTTTATTTAAAGAATCACAACACAGTCTGAGGAAACTGAGCAGTTGAAGAGAATTCTGCCGGAAGCAAGGTATCAGATGTCAGAACGTTCTGACATTCAACGTGGTTCTACCGTTTCAAAGCCCTTAAGAACATCTTTGATTCATTTTATGAAGTGTGCTTTTTTAGGTTTTCTCCTCTTCTCTAAACCTGCAAATCTTCTTTAAACCTTTCATTAATTTAATGGTATTTTCGATAGCTGTTGTAACTAACTACATTTTCAGTATTATTTTACAATATTTAAATTTTATCAGGTATTTTTATGATAAACTAGCAGTTGTACACACAGACATGTTGTGCAATGCTTTATATTTACGTAGATGACTTTATTCTTATTTCTGTGCTATAGGTATATAGTCAAAATACTTAGTCATTATAACGTAGTTTTTCATTAGTTTTATATTTACATATTTTGGTGTATTTTATTTCTAAGACATACAATAGTATTAATTATTTGATAGGTATTGTTCCATTCAAGTAAACGGTTTGATAAAGTCAATTTATAACTTTGACGGGTCTTCCATTTCCGCGCATTGTGTTTATATAAATGATCACTTACTTAATGCACACAGACTCGCTTTGTACAGAATACATTTTATAAAATATTCTTTGGAGGAATGGTTTGAATAAGTATTATTAGTGTTTTTATTATTGATGAGGTATATTTAAGGTGATGAGGTCAGTAAGTATATTAAGGACATTTAATGTTTTAATATTTTTATACTTCTCAATTAAGGTTTCTATGTTTTATGCTAAATTATACGTTTACTATGTATGTATTGTTTCAGATTTTGGTCAAAAATATACACAATTTGCCACTAGTGCCTCTCATGGTTAGACTTTCACTGTTTTTAAATGTACACTAGTTTTATTTCCTATCCGTATAGTATGGATACATGTGGCTGGCAAGTATAAAATAGTAATCAAAAACAAATATATATCAAATAAATAAAGATACGTCAACATGCCGTCAGAATAAAAATGTATGTAACTTTCCCAAAAGTCATAAAAACACGCGTAAGAAATATTTTATAAATTTGGCTGTTTTAACATTACATGGAGTTTATGTTCGTAAAACCATAAATTTCATTTGGTAAAGTATAATGACTTGTGATAAAATTTATAATCCGTATTCCTAATGATAGAAGAGTTTTTATAATTTAAATACATCACGCATTTGTTTTTATGAAGAGTTCAACGAACCATGAGAAAAAATATTATAAAACATTATAATTAAACATATAAATCATGTGATTAGCCAGAAAAACAAAGCCAAATAACATTAATCAAGAAGGCACTATATATTATAGATGAATACAATTAATTGACATTATTATTCAATGCAATTACTTTTATAAGTAATACATATATGTATAAATAAATATTAATATATTATAATACATATATTATATACAGTAATAGGAGGTAACATAAAACACTTACTTTTATTACGTTGCTGCTAAATTTGTGATGGAATAAATATTTAATGCTTATCCCTTATAATGTGCAAACTTTTATGGTCACACGTTTAGCTACAATGTTTTAGAGTGTGGTTTAATTATTTTGTAATTAGAATTTTTAACATGAATGATAACAAATATGTTTTCAATCTATATTCCTTAACCATCATAATTATTTTCTGCTTGGACAAAGATAACGGTGACAAGAAACATTGAGCAGGGACGTTTCTTGGATGAGTATGAGCGGTCTTTCTGCACGCAGCCCGACTGCCCGGTAACTAGTGGGGTCGAAAGTCACGTTTAAGCCGTTGGTACTAGAAAAACCTGTTGAGAGAGCTTCTCAGCCCTTACTTCATCTGGAAAATAAGACATTATAGTAGAAAATACTAGATGGTTATTATCAAATAGTATGGTAAGAATAAAATTAATTTAAAATTTGTTTTAAGGGCGGAGAAGTTGTTTGAATAGCCACAGATATTACACTTATTATACTAAAAAATATAATATAATATATTTTAAAATTAAAATATCACTTACAAAATTAAGTTTATACTTTGTTTTATTGAAAGGTATAAAAAATAACGATATTTACAAAATTATAGGAAGATTTCAGTGTTTTAACTCATCATTATAAATTTATTATGTAAATAAAATTATATTAACTTCTGTTATTACGTAAATTAACCCATGTTCAGGAAAGTTAGTTGGTAAAGTTATAGAGAGAGCAACGTGTAACATTCTACGTGGAGTGAAGTTTGATCGTCAAATTGGAAGTTACGATGTCATTAGCAAGATACGTCGTAACACGTTATTAAATCTTTCAACCAACCAGATATGACATGTGTTGGAGTTATTTCAAGCACTTTCAAAAATAGGCATTTCTATAACCATGTTAAGTGTATTTATACTATATTAAATATTTTACTAAAAAACTAATTTTTTTTCAAAATAAACACTTGAAATATCACGCCACCGTATATTATATAATTTTAAAATTACAACATTTTGACTATAACATTTATTTTCTTATTGCAATTTAATATCAATCATGTATTTTATGTAAATTGACCAAGTTTTAAATTAAATTTGGAACTAAACAAGAAGAAACTAATTGCCCTCTACTAGTTAAATAATAACTATAGTCATAGTTATACTAGATATAAAGATGTATTTATGGAGTGATAAAACCGTTTAGAAAAACTAAATAACTTGTAGTTAGTTTACTGTACAGACCAATTATTTTCATGTAATTCTTGTTGTACATTTTTTATGATACACTAGCACATTTTTTTCTTATAATAATATTTTATTCCAATATTGGTCTATAATACATTAAATAATAATATATACAAAACTACCACAATCAGTGATCTTCTCATAAATGGGATTTATTAATTCATTTAAATTTTAATATGATTATATATATTGGCTTTTATATTTTGGGAAGCAGCTAAGTTATTTTTCTAACCAGTAAATTGTAAAGAATCATGATCGTTACTATACATGCTTAATTACCCATACCTGTTTATTTTGATAGATGAACAGTTTTGCAATGCCATTTTCTAGTTCAAATCTAATTCAAAATATAATATTATCCTTAACTGTTCCATAGGAGAAGAAGATAATATTTCTACCAAATACGTAAAAATGATATAGGATTTGTTTATGAACAGCTAATTTATTAAAGTAACTGTACTCTATAGGCCATGATATAAACTAGTAAATAAAAACATTTATGTTTATTTGTATTTTTTTATATATATGATTTCAAATGATAGCTTTGTTCTTCGTAGTAAAACAGGTAAATTTGAATTTTTTAATATGTATTTTGTAGTGGTATTAAGTGCAATAGCATAATTAATAACAAAACCTTTCAACACTGTTACTGTGAAATAAATTTACTAATGCTGTAAATTGCTACAAACTAATTGATCTTGACTATTCGATCAATATTATATACCACGTAGGTAGATTTAATTCAGATATGTTAGTTCAATTATATTACTTTAGAAAGAAAACAGTTCGCTTTCAATTGAAACGGAAGTAAAATGAAATACAACAATGACAATACCAAGAATACAAATGTTATGGCGTAAAAACCAATTGTTTGAATTAATGGATGACCGAGCATAAATAACAAGGTGGGCCGGACAAAAGGAGGAAAGTACCATGCAGCCTGGTCGACCAATCCAGACGGAATGTCCTCGAAGGAATTGTTAGGCACGTTATCGATTATGATTTAAAAGTCCAAATTTATGACTGTACATCAGCATTATTAAAATGCAACTTATTACACTTAAGATGTATAGATTAAATACACTTTTAAAGTATTGTTATTAATTATTACGTTATATCTTTAAAAAAAATATGTATAAACCATACATAAAATTAAAATAAGATGATTAATTTTTTTGATATATTACGACATATAAAAATTACAAAGAAGCTCTTCGTTTTAATACACAAATAAACATATTAAAACATGTTTTAATATTTTAAACAGATTTTTTTACGACATGAATTTATGTTGTATGCATTGAAGAAATATTAATGGCACTCATTTCATATTTAGTAAGTCAGTATTATAATTTTTAATTTTTTGTGTTTAAAAAAAAGTTATAACAAATTATAGCTGGTATTTGTGAGATATGCTACTTGTATTTTTATTATTGAGAAATCTCAATCTTAACTGCATTCATGTATTTATAAGATGATGGAATAGTAAATAAATATTCTTAGAAAACAAATTAATTTTGTATAAAACAGAAATTCAAAAATAGTTTCTTGATACACAATTTTTACTCGCTTGAAATCTTTCATAACTGCAATTATTTTAGTAAACTATAATATTCATAATTTTACTATTTATTTCGTCATTAATGTTTTATCATTAATATATTATTGTTACTTGTTTCCATCATAATTAATTTATGAACTATTCATAGATCAGTACAAAATAATTAATTCACTCTATTTACTTATAGTTTATAATATTTAAATAAGTATATCTCTGTAGTGTATAAAACTGCACTGTTGGCTTAGTATAGCGAGATTGTACTTCCCCCAGAATAAAAAATCTAGGGACCAGCTAAAAATTGTTAAAAGTTATCCCCCATTTAATTATACATCGTTTTAAAGGTCATTATGAACCAAAATGAACAGCAAAACTTATATATTACTATCTTAAGCCTGTGGATAATAGCGGCTAACTCAAATTTAAAATATTTGTCATAAGACAATTTATATATTCACTATTTAAAATCAAGGGAACACCCTCAAAAACATTCCTAGCAACATCTGAAATGCCTTGAAAAACGAGGTCAACACACTTATCAGTTATATTTCGACTAAAAAGAAAGTCTATTAGTTTCTTAATTGTGTTGACAAGATTTAAAAGTGGTTGATCTTTTTTTTTTTTATTGGTTGTTCAGTTAGGGAGATCAGTGAATATGAACGTGTAACAATGTTAAAGTACAATAACATTTGTTGAAGTCACAACCCTATGTCGAAATTCAAGAACTAGAAAAAAAGCATCAAGAATGGCTCCAGAAGGGGAATATCAATAATAGCCACAAACGATGAAATGTCAGTGGATGATTTTTAATATGTTTTATAGAATATTAATGTCTTAACTTGTCCTGTTTAAAAAACTTTTAGTATCTGCCAAACATCACTATGTAAATTATGTAAAGCGACAAATTTAAACCTGATAAAGTCCACTTAGTTCATGAATTTCCGGAGGACGACTTTCAGTGCCAGAATGTTGATAATAATACAAAATCATCAATTAACTTTGTTTTCACAGGTGAGGCATCATTTATGTTAAATGACAGTGAAAAACGGCACAACTGTCCATATCGGTCTGATCTAAACCCTCACTGGATAAGAGAGAAGCATACGCTATAACCAGAGGGATTATACGTAATGCTACGTATTGTAGGAGATCAACTTTCCTTCCACAGTGTATTAGACGTAATGCTAAGTATTGTAGGAGATCAACTTTCCTTCCACAGTGTATTAGACGTAATGCTACGTATTGTAGGAGATCAACTTTAATTCCACAGTGTATTAGACGTAATGCTACGTATTGTAGGAGATCAACTTTCCTTCCACAGTGTATTAGACGTAATGCTACGTATTGTAGGAGATCAACTTTCCTTCCACAGTGTATTAGACGTAATGCTACGTATTGTAGGAGATCAACTTTCCTTCCACAGTGTATTAGACGTAATGCTACGTATTGTAGGAGATCAACTTTCCTTCCACAGTATATTAGACGTAATGCTACGTATTGTAGGAGGTCAACTTTCCTTCCACAGTGTATTAGACGTAATGCTACGTATTGTAGGAGGTCAACTTTCCTTCCAAAGTGTATTAGACGTAATGCTACGTATTGTAGGAGATCAACTTTCCTTCCACAGTGTATTAGACGTAATGCTACGTATTGTAGGAGGTCAACTTTCCTTCCACAGTGTATTAGACGTAATGCTACGTATTGTAGGAGATCAACTTTCCTTCCACAGTGTATTAGACGTAATGCTACGTATTGTAGGAGATCAACTTTCCTTCCTCAGTGTATTAGACGTAATGCTACGTATTGTAGGAGGTCAACTTTCCTTCCACAGTGTATTAGACGTAATGCTACGTATTGTAGGAGATTAACTTTCCTTCCACAGTGTATTAGACGTAATGCTAAGTATTGTAGGAGATCAACTTTCCTTCCACAGTGTATTAGACGTAATGCTACGTATTGTAGGAGGTCAACTTTCATTCCACAGTGTATTAGACATAATGCTTTGTATTGCAGGAGATCAACGTTCCTTCCACAATGTATTTGGAAACGTGTAATGGCAGACGTTTCGGTCTATCACAAGATTTATAGAGATACAAATACATACAAATTTCTCTCTCTCTCTCTCTCTCTCTCTCTCTCTCTCTCTCTCTCTCTCTCTCTCTCTCTCTCTCTCTCTCTCTCTCTCTCTCTCTCTCTCTCTCTCTCTCTCTCTCTCTCTCTCTCTCTCTCTCTCTCTCTCTCTCTCTCTCTCTCTCTCTCTCTCTCTCTCTCTCCCTCTCTCTCCCTCCCTCTCTTTCTCTCTCTCTCTCTCTCTCTCTCTCTCTCTCTCTCTCTCTCTCTCTCTCTCTCTCTCTCTCTCTCTCTCTCTCTCTCTCTCTCTCTCTCTCTCTCTCTCTCTCTCTCTCTCTCTCTCTCTCTCCCTCTCTCCCTCTCTCCCTCTCTCCCTCTCTCCTCTCTCCCTCTCTCTCTCCCCCTCTCTCCCTCTCTCCCTCTCTCCCTCTCTCCCTCTCTCCCTCTCTCCCTCTCTCCTGCTGTTCGGTCGGATACTGTAGTTAAAAAGTTAATATGGTGAATCCATACACTAGACTCACCCTATAAACTAAACTAAGGGTGTTCAAGTTTTACGTAATTTCCTTGAGTAATGCATATATTGTATGCTTAAAATAAAATATTTATTTGTCATCTCAGCCACAGATTCTTGTAATAGTAGTCCGTGCCTCTAAGTTTTTATTGTGTCAAGAAATAAATTATAATTTATGGAAGACAAATTAATATTATTGTTAATATATAAATAAATAATATTTCTTATAAGGAAATGTCCTTTTTGGAATACAGTTTTACTTTTCAGTTAATGATTATATTAAATTACAAGACATTACAAGTGATTTAAATACTGTGATCATTCACCTTTATATGCCTCCAAGTACGTGTTTCAATATTTTTTATCCGCCTCATTTATAAGCACGAAACACCGGTAATCTTGTATTGTTAATTAACAGACATTCCCTAACATATTTTGACGATACTACCTGATTGTAAGAAAACACAATGTATGTTGTAAAACTGCTTAAATAAGTAAATTAATCGTTAGGAGGTAAATACGTCCATTCAATATCATGGGCAAGAGTAGCAAATGGGTAAGTATTATTATTAGTTTTATGGGTAAATAGGTGCATTCGATATCATGGGCAAGAGTAACAAATGAGTAAGTATTATTATTAGTTTTATGGGTAAATAGGTGCATTCAATATCATGGGCAAGAGTAACAAATGAGTAAGTATTATTATTAGTTTTATGGGTAGGTCTATTCAATATCATGGGCAAGAGTAACAAATGAGTAAGTATTATTATTAGTTTTATGGGTAGGTCTATTCAATATCATGAGCAAGAGTAGCAAATGAGTAAGTATTATTATTAGTTTTATGGGTAGGTCTATTCAATATCATGGGCAAGAGTAACAAATGAGTAAGTATTATTATTAGTTTTATGGGTAGGTCAATTCAATATCATGAGCAAGAGTAGCAAATGAGTAAGTATTATTAATAGTTTATGGGTAGGTCAATTCAATATCATAGGCAAGAGTAACAAAAGAGTAAGTATTATTATTAGTTTTATGGGTAGGTCCATTCAATATAATGGGCAAGAGTAACAAATGAGTAAGTATTATTATTAGTTTTATGGGTAGGTCTATTCAATATCATGAGCAAGAGTAGCAAATGAGTAAGTATTATTATTAGTTTTATGGGTAGGTCTATTCAATATCATGAGCAAGAGTAGCAAATGAGTAAGTATTATTATTAGTTTATGGGTAGGTCAATTCAATATCATGGGCAAGAGTAGCAAATGAGTAAGTATTATTATTAGTTTTATGGGTAGGTCTATTCAATATCATGGGCAAGAGTAACAAATGAGTAAGTATTATTATTAGTTTTATGGGTAAATAGGTGCATTCAATATCATGGGCAAGAGTAACAAATGAGTAAGTATTATTATTAGTTTTATGGGTAGGTCTATTCAATATCATGGGCAAGAGTAACAAATGTGTAAGTATTATTATTAGTTTTATTGGTAGGTCAATTCAATATCATGGGCAAGAGTAACAAAAGAGTAAGTATTATTATTAGTTTTATGGGTAGGTCAATTCAATATCATGAGCAAGAGTAACAAATGAGTAAGTATTATTAATAGTTTATGGGTAGGTCAATTCAATATCATGGGCAAGAGTAACAAATAAGTAAGTATTATTATTAGTTTTATGGGTAAATAGGTGCATTCAATATCATGGGCAAGAGTAGCAAATGAGTAAGTATTATTAATAGTTTATGGGTAGGTCAATTCAATATCATGGGCAAGAGTAACAAATGAGTAAGTATTATTATTAGTTTTATGGGTAGGTCAATTCAATATCATGAGCAAGAGTAGCAAATGAGTAAGTATTATTAATAGTTTATGGGTAGGTCTATTTAATATCATGAGCAAGAGTAACAAATGAGTAAGTATTATTATTAGTTTTATGGGTAGGTCAATTCAATATCATGAGCAAGAGTAGCAAATGAGTAAGTATTATTAATAGTTTATGGGTAGGTCAATTCAATATCATGGGCAAGAGTAACAAAAGAGTAAGTATTATTATTAGTTTTATGGGTAGGTCCATTCAATATAATGGGCAAGAGTAACAAATGAGTAAGTATTATTATTAGTTTTATGGGTAGGTCTATTCAATATCATGAGCAAGAGTAGCAAATGAGTAAGTATTATTATTAGTTTTATGGGTAGGTCAATTCAATATCATTGGCAAGAATAACAAATGAGTAAGTATTATTATTAGTTTTATGGGTAGGTCCATTCAATATAATGGGCAAGAGTAACAAATGAGTAAGTATTATTATTAGTTTTATGGGTAGGTCCATTCAATATCATGAGCAAGAGTAACAAATGAGTAAGTATTATTATTTCTTTTATGGGTAGTTCCATTTAATATCATGGGCAAGAGTAACAAATGAGTAAGTATTATTATTAGTTTCATGGGTAGTTCCATTCAATATCATGGGCAAGAGTAACAAATGAGTAAGTATTATTATTAGTTTTATGGGTAGTTCCATTCAATATCATGGGCAAGAGTAACAAATGAGTAAGTATTATTATTTCTTTTATGGGTAGTTCCATTTAATATCATGGGCAAGAGTAACAAATGAGTAAGTATTATTATTAGTTTCATGGGTAGTTCCATTCAATATCATGGGCAAGAGTAACAAATGAGTAAGTATTATTATTAGTTTTATGGGTAGTTCCATTCAATATCATGGGAGAGAGTAACAAATGAGTAAGTATTATTATTAGTTTTATGGGTAGTTCCTTTCAATATCATGGGCAAGAGTAACAAATGAGTAAGTATGTTTGAACTTGTTATATATACTATATACATCTGTGGCTTTCACACTCCAGCTATCAAACTAGTAAAAGATTTTAAAAAGTATACATTAAAAAAAATAAAATATACAGTAAAAAGTGATGTTTGTTATTTAAGGGTCTTGATGTTTGAATATTGATCTCCCGTCACAGAGCTTAAAAATCCAGGTTTTTTAACAACTGAACACCTGTTTCTCCAATTGAAAGAAGACCAGCTAATCCCCCTTGGAAAACAAACGCAGTGGGCACTCATTAACTATGTGATCAACAATGTGAAAACAACAAATCTAGTGAAATGATTATAATTATTAATTGTATTTGAAATTAACCTGATGTCAATGTTCACTAATCAGCTTTGTTAAAGTTCCATCTAAATGAATTTCACGAAAAGACATTAATTTTTAGTGAATATTTGGTAATAGAAAATCCTTAGTAATTTCAGCATACATGTGAAAAGAAATGCGTATGCAGGAATAAAAAAAATATAAAAGTGACTGAGAAAATTAATGTTTCTTTTATTTGGAACATAATTTTAACTATTCATAAATTGATTGTGTTACAGTAATTTATTTATTGTTATTTTACTAATGAGAAAATACAAGTAGTAATGATCAAACACAGAAATATAGTTTTTATTGGTCAGACACAAGACCAAGTAGCATTAATTTCGTAAATATCAACATGAAAGAATCTATGATAAAGAAAAATGCTTTTGTATAATATGATGTATATTGACATATAGAAATAGAGAGAAAACCTTTGCTGTAGAACATGTCAGATGCTTTCCATACAGGTCAATGGAGACGAACATCTGTTTTACTTTTGTTCCGACTAAACTCGAACTTGACATTATGTCCGACTGCTTTGACAAGCACAGTTTGATAAATTTTCAGAGGAGGGGAAGGAAAATATTTCTTAAAATAATATATTGGTAATATCACGAATACCTACTTTAATTTGTCCAAATCTGGGAAAATGTCATTTGATCAATCATATGTTTTGTAAATATTGGCTATGCAAAAAATAAATCAATATAGGAAATATAATGTTGAACCTTACATCTCTGGCAAGGTTACTATCGTTCACAAGCTGGCTGCTATATAACAAAGTAACTTAATTATTTGTAGAATAGAACAAAGTGAATATAACTTTGATCACACCTCAGTTAAATATATTAGAATCCTTGCCCTGGCTGGAAGATCTTATCAGTTATATTCAACTTGTACTGTAAACCCCCTTTTTTTGCCTAAATATGTTTCTGGCATTGATCAATCAATAAATCATTTTTTTATTGCAGTATTAACAATTATTACATCGTATTGCAAAAGTCAATATGTATTTCAATAATACAGCATATAATAAATAAGATTTCAATAACATTTAAAATTAGTATAAATGGCCTACTCTATTCTACTACTCTATCAACCGTGCTCTGGATTAATGGACTCGGGAAACGTGCAGGGTAAAATTAAGACGTATTTACTTTAACAGTAATATTAGGATAAAAATTGTGTGAATTACTTATGACAACTAACTAAATATCATTCTAGAGTTGTGTACAAGTGTTAACAGTATTACAATGAGAAATATAAAGATACATGTTCCAGCAGATTTTCGTAAATATTGCAGTAAAGGAATAATCTCCATAATATATATAATTAACAAGAAACCACACTAATGAGAAAAACTAATCTTTTCCTCGATATTTCTATACTATTTGGCTAAATAATTTTGGATGCATCCAATGTAAGATCATCTTTGTAAACTTATGTGCTTAACTTCAACTTTTAAGCTAAACAGTTTTATTTTAATCTTTAATGATATTATATCAAGAAGTAATATTATTAAACATTTAAAAATATGAACCAATCAATATACACGGAAGATTAGATTTTCGCTACATATCCTCCATGTACAAAAAAATAGTGGTAGTTTATGAAAAAAAAAACAATTCTTCTTAATTTTACCCGGAACATTTTTAAGTAACATTTATCCATTTTAAACTTAAGTACTGGTAAATAATATATTTATTTTTCCCTGAATGATATTGCAAGTTACTGATCATTTTCATCATTATTAAATAAAACATTTATTATCTATTAAATATTATAATTACAACTTCAATTAGTATGTTTCTAAAAACAGGCATTTTATTTTAATAGCAAAGCTTTGATATTATATTGTTACGTGATTTTTGTTAAATGCTCACTATGGGATAATTGGAAATAAACATTTTTATGTAAGTAATTAAAGCTAGCATTTGTTCGTACGAATTTCTTTGAACTATTGTAAATGTGTTTTAAGATATATGAAGCATATAAGATCAGTTAACAGGTTGTTTAATTTTTATCTGATATTATACTTATTTACTCAATTAATATCAATTACTAGTCTATAAAGTTATAAATAAGACATTATAATTGCTGATTATTAGCAAATCATAAAAGGTTTTATTCAAACTTGAAGTGAACTTAAACGTTTTTATTTTTTTTAAATGTCAAATATAATACACTCAACGGTCAATAACTAACTGTAGTTATATAGACAGAAGACACAAATTAGAAGAAAAAAAATATATATAAATTTTGGCACTTTTTCTCGACATTTGAACTAGTTTAAAACTTTATTTCGTAGGCTTAAGCGGCCGTGTCATTACTAATAACTAAAGCTTCCGGTAACGACCACGTCAAGGTGTTATCTACAATCACTAAACATTTCGCCCATGCTGTGATGTGGCATTCTTAGTGGTATCTCACAGCATAAGTCTGAGCTGATGTAACTACTGTAGATAACACCTTGACGCGGTCGTTACCGGACGCTTTAGTTATTAATAGTTTCAAACTTGATGGCCTGACCAGTTGGTAAACTTAGTGAGATATTCCATTGTAACTTTGAATGTTGGTTTGTGGATGCAGATAACATCTTTGAGAAACTATGTCATTGGCTTTATCTTGTTTAGGATAAAATAACTTTGACTTAAAATTACTAATAACGTTAATACCAAATAAACAATTTAATAAATGATACAATATACAAGTAAAACATGTTATAAATGTTACGATCTAAATTCACTAATATTTATATGCATTCAGTATAGTGCTAACTAAATTTAAGGTCCCAGTAAAAAGTAACATTTTTTACCATTAACAAGATACAAGATTATAAGTAAACTACCTATGGTTCTCAAACACTTAAAAACCATACCATTGTATACAATCATCACTTTACATTTTGTAAATGAACTGTATAATTATTTCCAAATTAAAGATTGTTAAATAATTCGTTATTTTTTAGCAAAATAACATAAAATAATCGTGGTGAAATTGTATTGAAATGAGAGTTATACTTGCCACTTGGTTGATGTTAGTTCAATAACTTGTTCCACAGGATATATATTTGTATAGTAATTATATCACTCTGTAGTTTTTAATTGATTTAATCTTTGTTATTTTGTATATGTAATTTAAATTATGAAAATAACCTAAATAAATTTAAAATACATATTTGATAAGTTAAAATTGATTATCTAATTGTACTTAGTTTCCATTGCGTCAGCATATTTAATTTTATTTTAAAGGGACGAAAATGCATGTTTTAATCAGCATTTATAGGAAATTTGGTTATATTTCAAATATCAAGTTAAAAAAAATTATATTGAACTTACACATGTTATAAAATGTCATTGCACTGTGGGGCCAATCTATACAAATATCCAAATTTGACGTGTTTTTGAAGTTATACTTCTTTGCGCCCGTTAGACACTTTGGGATGGGATGTTGGTCGAGAAACCGCGTCACGCTGAAAATTAAGAACAAATTTTTAAGAACTATCGATTAATCGATTGTTTTTTTTATTTAACAGCTGTTAATCAAATAAATCAATCAATTAATATAGCTTCACAAGAAATCAAAACATAAAAATATAAACAGTATAATTTTGACATATTTAAAACCCACAGCTGATATTCTTTTTATATTTGACTTATTATACCTTCATGCATCCTGCTATTTGATTAACATTGAAACTTTAGAAGTCCAAGGGATGGAGCCCTGAGGGATTAAAGAAACGGGAATAGGACAGAAACCTTCCCTAGGATATATAGAACAACTTCCCCAAGTTTCATGGTGATCGGCTGGACGGTTTGGTAGCGCATAAAGGATAGACAGACAAACAAACATACATTGGATTTTATATATATATAGATAATAGAAGGTCTACGGTATAACTTCCCCCGTCTGGTCCGACGCAGACAATGTTTTTTTTTTTTTTATTCCTTAAATAACATTTTTGTAATTAGTTCTTGCGGTAAATATAACGAGATTTTAAATAATAAACTGACCAATTTCCTAAGGTTAGCTAAAATGTGGACACAAATAAAAAAAAATAAAAAAAGCTGTTGTATATAGAATACAATTGGTAGCTTTAAACACTAAAACATCATTTAGTGTTATAGCTATTTACCTAATAGCTAATTACACAGAGAACTTCCAGACACTAGGCAGTATGCATTTTGGCAATTTAAAGTACTTTGTTAGGTATGAACTATGTTTTTAGATCTAAAATCTATTATTTGTTACTTATTTTTGTACGTAAGAATGTAGACATGTCACGCCCAGTAAGTGTCAAGACTTAAATAATATATAATGAGATATAAGCTAAAGCTACCTGATAAAATACCCAATTTTTCAGACCACAAGGAAATGGTTTTGGTATTAATAGTAAATTATCAGAGTAAGTACTTTCCAAGACAGCTTTCCACAGTTGATGGCGTACTTCCTTAACAAGTCTTGCCCAATAAAGATAACAGTTGTATGCAACACTGAACCACGTTTCCAGATGGATTACGTTGTCAAACCTTATCAGTTAAAGTACGTCAGTAAATTTCCTCTGGTGTGACATATGGTTGATAATAAAAGCAATACTTTGGAAAATTAAATTTAAACTTATTCTTGTTTAAACATTTTTTATTCTTGCAATGCATAACTTGGCAGTGTGCCATTAAAGTAATTGTTAAGCATAACTTAGAACGTATATTACAACCTTTGAGCAGGTCTTATGGCAAGGTAAATATAAAAACAAACTATCTACTATCAGAATAATATGGTTTGAGAATATAAAAAGAACCATGTAAGGATAATCAATTAGAAACTGATGTCTAATTACTTGTTGACTTGAGTTTCAGCTAACGATATATGTTATATGATTCCTATAATTTGCAAAAAATATGAATTAGAATCAACGCACATGTATCAATAACTTAATATACAATATACTATTTATATACATATACGATTTTGTGCAGATTTTAAAATAAAAGATAATATTTCATTTCTCGTGGGGAGAGTAAGTAAAGGTTAAATCGAGTTAAACTAGTATTTACTACCTAAGTACAACACTATATACATCAAAATTAGTCCACAAATATGTGAAATAGGTACTATATCACAGTTCCAGCTAAAGACTCCGTGCCAACTGAAAGTTCTTACAAGTGTTAAATCCCTCTCTTCCTTGCCTTTTATTTATTCCAGTCCCACAGGCATACAAGAACTGTCTCAGTTCTTCCCCTATAAAATAGATTGTCAACTTTTGAAGTTATAACTATTCTTGCACATCCAATTTTGTTTTTTTATTCTTATAATTTTTCATGTTAACACCTTTGCTTTGTAGGTTTTAAATAACTTTTGTCATTGCCATTAAATGTTATGAAGGTCTTTGTTATACCATTAAAACAAACAAATTATTGTAATAATAACTGAAATAATTGATATATGTAAAAAAATGTATAATAAATCAAAATAAATAAAAATTAAAAATGTAGAATAAGGACTGTTAATATGTGTTTATTTTAATATTGAATTATGTAAAACATATAAGATATTATGTAAGTAAACTTAAATACCTTTAAGTTTAAATATTTTATTCTAAATAATCTATCATCTTATTATTGATTATTTTAACATAGTAACTGTTTAATTTCCCATAACCATTTTTGTAGAGTACAAAAATCTATGCAAGCAAGAAACTAAGTGTAATATACAAAAGTCTCGTAATTACAGACCGGGCCATGGTTCTAGGCGTGTAGGTGAGTTAGTGCAAGCGAGAGAGTGAATATCCCCACCACACTTCTTATATGTATATTTGTGTAAAGTCAGTTCAAAATCTAGTCTTATGATTTTAGTTGGCTGCTATGTTTAAAGCTTGACGTTCTATGCAGCTCCGCTACTCTAACTAGCGCATGCATAGAACACTGAGCCTAATACTCAATGCGGTGCGTGTTGACGTATGAACATAACAATCACATATTAAGTTGTGGACTCGTACTATTAATTTAAACTTACCGTAACCAAATAAAACACTGGAATACAGATTGAGATATCAATAACAATAGTTAAAGTATTAGCTCTTATTTTGTGATTTTACAATAACTTATGTGGTTACTTGCCACTAGTAAAATGTATACAATCATTAAAGTACTAAACAAATATTTTTTAAAAACAAAAACAGCTTATTTCGCTCAACCCTAGACGTTGATTTATTAACATGAATGCACAACTGTCATCAGAGAGGGAAATAGATTGATTCACATGCTGAACCCAAACGCCCAGGACTATAGTACTGTCTTTAAAATACTGTAATATTTTTCTTAGCTAATTAAAATAACAGACATAAAACTCCAATGCCATATAGAAATCATTGGTGAAAATATATATGCTTTTGAAACGTCATGGTTAAATACTACATCATGTCTTCATACAAGCAAATTTACAGATCTTCATCTTTTTATTTGGATAGTTATTAATCTAGCTTTGTAACTGAGCTATTCGGCACAGCTGATCAGAAATGAGTGAAACAGCATTGATTTTTTACACATAAATTTATCATTTTGACAAGAAATAGTAACGAAGCTAATACATAGTATTATTCAATATAAGAAATAAGAACATTTTATCGTCTAAACTACCATTTTCAGGATGGTGAAACATTAATTAAATATTTGATTAGGTTATTGCATATTTGTATATATATGTATTATGTACATTCGATATAAATTTAGGATCATTCCCGTTAATTCACTACCACTAATTTTTACCACAACTTAATAACAATTATATTGCTCTAAAAACTATTCACAAATCATTTTTACGTTTATTGTGGTATTTCTTATCCGATAGGAATACGATATCGCTGGCCTTATCTTATCGCTTTCTAAGAACTTACACATGGCGAGTGCATTTGGTAGTAAGTCAATCATTGGATTTACCAGTTTGTGATCAACTTTACGAGTGACCTAACCTAACCTGACCTAACCTAACTGTTACTGCGATAAAAAAAGCAGTGACAGTAATGTAACGGAAAAAGTAGTGGTTATGAATTAACGGTAAAGATCCTAAATTTCTATTAAACCATATTTACAATTAAATATATAATGAACAATGATGATATTGTAAAAATAATTTTTAAAGCTAATAGTTTTACTTAAGTTAATTAAGTACATTAGTTAGATAGTAAAAGTAGCAGTTCGTTAATCCAGTTAAAACAACATGAGTGAAGAAGAATATAATTACCTCTAGCTCCAAGGAAACTTAATGCCGATTCAAGGAAAAGAATACTGATCCACCTTTGTCTCAAGTTCCTTTTATTACATTTTATGTGCCAGACTTACTTTTAGCTCGTCAGATCGATGGGTGGGTGGGTCCATTAACTCTTCACAAGTATGGATGAGTGTTTGTGCCATTGTTATCGTACGTTAATGGGTGAGGGAGTGGGAAATACCACCTTAGTTCTTTAAAAACAAACCTAGGAGAGTCCTATTCTTGGATGAACATTTTACCATCGAAATATTCAATCGTACATGACCTCGTATACTACCCCACTTACCCCCTCCTCTTCACGTAACTTCTTTACGTTAAGGTATTACTATTATCTTGCAATATAAACTTGCAGAGCTTGTTAACTCTCATATAATTTGATCAATAAAGCAAACACTACAATCTTAATGAAAATAAAGTATTTTAAAATTGGTGAGTTAGTGATATAAAGTTATTAAATTGTAATTTGGCTATATGATTATATAACATTATAAATAGAAGACTACCTGATTTTATTTATTTTTTTATTTAATCATACTTTTCACCCAAATTCTCTTAGAGTCAGCTTTATAAAATAAAACACACTTGTTATGAAAAAAACACTTTTGGTAATTTATACAAAATGTGCCTTGTAAAATGTATAAATATATTAATAGGAACATTAAACGTACGTATGCAGGAGCTATGATTCTGCTTGCATTTATACACGAAAAATATTTGACGATATCATTGTTTTAGTAACAAAACAAAATTAAATTTTTAACTCAAACAATCACATATAAGAAATAATTAACTGTTTATCAACACTAAGTTACCATTTTTACCAAAGCAAACAGCTAATGTTCATGTAAAATGGTAATCGAAGACACATTTAGACATTCCGTGGAAACTCAACATTTCACTTTATACTTAACATTAATAAAACAAGCTGAATGGAACCGTTGAATTGGAATATGGGTCTTTGGATTTAAATTAATTAATTGTTTGATAAAATAAAACATAGCAGTCTGAATGGTTTTTAAACTATATATGTTTAGTTGCTCTAAAGATACGTGTTATTAGAAGTACAATCATATTCGATAGTCATAGTGTACTAGTATTTTTATACATTTTAACACTTTTTATCAAAGAAATTCACGAATATTAATATAATGTAAACAATTAATCGTAGTAATTAATTTATTTAACATCATAATTTATGAATGGACATTTCGAAAATGTAGCAACAATATTCCCTAGGTAATATAGGCAGTAATAATTTACTTTTTAGTAAATCTGTTTTTATAAATCAAAATACTAACAATAAGAAAAAAATAAATTTTAACTTGTTTATTTAATATAATTTAACTAAATATGATATTTTTTGTTTTGTAACAGTAAATACAATAGTACTTTTAGTCACATTATTCAACATATTATTACTCCGTGAGTAATTTGAACAGAGTAATATGAAACATTGTTCGAAAATGTAAAAGAATGAAGTATTCTATTTTATTAGACGATTGTTTGGGGTAAAATAATTCATTAAAAAAATTAAAGGTACCAAACGTAGTATTTGAATTTTTTTAAATATACACTTATTGTATGAAACATAATTTATGTCATGTTACATTTTATATAAGTATTGTGGTAATAATATTAGAACATTGAAGTAAATAAATTATAAGTAGTAATAATAATAATAATAAGTAACTAATAATATGAGCAATTATTAGTTACTTTACTATTGCAGCCTTCAAAACATACCAACTTCAACAGTTTCTTTTCCTCGACAAGTTATCACTATGATATAATTTAAGTAATTAATTAAAAGCAATAAAATTAATCCAAATTATCAGAAAAAACACCATTCGTATGACTTTGCTTAAAGTATTATTTATCCTCCATGCTAACCCTAGTTTAATTTAAGTATACGTAGAAAATAAGTAGCGAAAACAGAAGATCAAGGTACTAATAATATTAAAAGAACAAAACGAGTGAACGAGGATCTAATCACGTCTAGGTCCTGGGAAACGAAATGGTAATGTACTTTACTGGGAACAATAAGCTGCCTCCATCTCAAGTACAAGTTGATCTTGTACAAACTAGTGAACGAGAATCTAATTACTTCTAGGTCCCGGGAAACAGAATGGTAATATACTTTACTGGGGAGAATAAGCTGCCTCCATCTCAAGTACAAGTTGGTCTTGTACAAACTAGTGAACGAGAATCTAATTACTTCTAGGTCCCGGGAAACAGAATGGTAATATACTTTACTGGGGAGAATAAGCTGCCTCCATCTCAAGTACAAGTTGATCTTGTACAAACTAGTGAACGAGAATCTAATTACATCTAGGTCCCGGGAAACAGAATGGTAATGTACTTTACTGGGGAGAATAAGCTGCCTCCATCTCAAGTACAAGTTGGTCTTGTCCAAACTAGTGAACGAGAATCTAATTACGTCTAGGTCCTGGGAAACGGAATAGTAATGCACTTTACTGGGGACAATAAACTGCCTCCATCTTAAGTACAAGTAGGTCTTGTACAAACTAGTGAAGGAGAATCTAATCACGTTTAGGTCCCGGTTAACAGAATGGTAATGTACATTACCAGGGACAATAAGCTGCCTCCATCTTAAGTACAAGTTGGTCTTGTACAAACTAGTGAACGAGAATCTAATTACGTCTAGGTCCCGGGAAACGGAATGGTAATGCACTTTACTGGGGACATTAAACTGCCTCCATCTTAAGTACAAGTTGGTCTTGTACAAACTAGTGAACGAGAATCAAATTACGTCTAGGTCCCGGGAAACGCAATAGTAATGCACTTTACTGGGGACATTAAACTACCTCCATCACAAGTACAAGTTGGTCTTGTACAAACTAGTGAACGAGAATCTAATTACGTCTAGGTCCCGGAAAACGAAATGGTAATGTACTTTACTGGGGACAGTAAGCTGCCTCCATCTTAAGTACAAGTTGGTCTTGTACAAACTAGTGAAGGAGAATCTAATTACGTCTAGGTCCGGGAAACGGAATGGTAATGTACTTTACTGGGGACATTAAACTGCCTCCATCTTAAGTACAAGTTGGTCTTGTACAAACTAGTGAACGAGAATCAAATTACGTCTAGGTCCCGGGAAACGCAATAGTAATGCACTTTACTGGGGACATTAAACTGCCTCCATCACAAGTACAAGTTGGTCTTGTACAAACTAGTGAACGAGAATCTAATTACGTCTAGGTCCCGGGAAACGCAATAGTAATGCACTTTACTGGGGACATTAAACTGCCTCCATCACAAGTACAAGTTGGTCTTGTACAAACTAGTGAACGAGAATCTAATTACGTTTAGGTCCCGGGAAACTGAATGGTAATGTACTTTACTAGGGACATTAAACTGCCTCCATCTTAAGTACAAGTTGGTCTTGTACAAACTAGTGAACGAGAATCAAATTACGTCTAGGTCCCGGGAAACGCAATAGTAATGCACTTTACTGGGGACATTAAACTGCCTCCATCACAAGTACAAGTTGGTCTTGTACAAACTAGTGAACGAGAATCTAATTACGTTTAGGTCCCGGGAAACTGAATGGTAATGTACTTTACTGGGGACAATAAGCTGCTTCTATCTTAAGTACAAGTTGGTCTTGTACAAACGAGTGAAGGAGAATCTAATTACGTTTAGGTCCGGGAAACGGAATGGTAATGTACTTTACCGGGGACAATAAGCTGCCTCAATCTCAAGTACAAGTTGGTCTTGTACAAACTAGTGAAGGAAAATCTAATTACGTCTAGGTCCAGGAAACGGAATGGTAATGTACTTTACCGGGGACAATAAGCTGCCTCAATCTCAAGTACAAGTTGGTCTTGTACAAACTAGTGAAGGAGAATCTAATTACGTCTAAGTCCGGGAAACGGAATGGTAATGTACTTTACCGGGGACAATAAGCTGCCTCAATCTCAAGTACAAGTTGGTCTTGTACAAACTAGTGAAGGAGAATCTAATTACGTCTAGGTCCCGGGAAACGAAATGGTAATGTACTTTACCGGGGACAATAAGCTGCCTCCATCTTAAGTACAAGTTGGTCTTGTACAAACTAGTGAACGAGAATCTAATTACGTCTAGGTCCCGGGAAACGGAATGGTAATGTACTTTACTGGGGACAATAAGCTGCCTCCATCTTAAGTACAAGTTGGTCTTGTACAAACTAGTGAACGAGAATCTAATTACGTCTAGGTCCCGGGAAACGAATGGTAATGTACTTTACCGGAGACAATAAGCTGCCTCATCTAAGTACAAGTTGGTCTTGTACAAACTAGTGAACGGAGAATCTAATTACGTCTAGGTCCCGGGAAACACAATGGTAATGTACTTTACTGGGGACAATAAGCTGCCTCCATCTTAAGTACAAGTTGGTCTTGTACAAACTAGTGAACGAGAATCTAATTACGTCTAGGTCCCTGGAAACGGAATGGTAATGTACTTTACTGGGGACAATAAGCTGCCTCCATCTTAAGTACAAGTTGGTCTTGTACAAACTAGTGAAGGAGAATCTAATCACGTCTAGGTCCAGGAAAACGGAATGGTAATGTACTTTACTGGGGACAATAAGGTGCCTCCATCTTAAGTACAAGTTGGTCTTGTACAAACTAGTGAAGGAGAATCTAATCACGTCTAGGTCCCGGGAAACGGAATGGTAATGTACTTTACTGGGGACAATAAGGTGCCTCCATCTTAAGTACAAGTTGGTCTTGTACAAACTAGTGAAGGAGAATCTAATCACGTCTAGGTCCCGGGAAACGGAATGGTAATGTACTTTACTGGGGACAATAAGCTGCCTCCATCTTAAGTACAAGTTGGTCTTGTACAAACTAGTGAAGGAGAATCTAATCACGTCTAGGTCCCGGGAAACGGAATGGTAAT
Source organism: Stictocephala bisonia (assembly GCA_035578905.1). NCBI lineage: Eukaryota > Metazoa > Arthropoda > Insecta > Hemiptera > Membracidae > Stictocephala > Stictocephala bisonia. Next base: position 225,299 of record JAQJVL010001110.1, read on the forward strand.
GTAATGTACTTTACTGGGGACATTAAGCTACTTCTTACATAAGTACAAGTTGGTCTTGTACAAACTGTATTCATCATATAATTATTTGTATCGGTTCAGTAACAATGGATTGCATCTTAAGATCACTGTACACATGAACCTCATGGAAAGGATGAGGAAATGGTTTGTAAAACTTTTAAACTGCAGTTATAGTGTTTTGTAAAGCTTAAAAACAATCAATGAGTAATAATAATTATTAATTTCCTTTTTACAAAACAGTACAAACAACTAAAGTATAAATTAATGTAAATTGTAAATAACTAGTAAAATTACCTCTATTAGATGCAGAAACAGCTTTATTTACATTTCATTATATGGAAAAACGCTTAAAGCTGAAGAAACATTAGTTTTATGGCATCAATGATTTATCAAAACATTGCTTATTATACTAATTGACTATTATACTATCAATACTTGCGTACCGATAACTAATGTCACAAATCATGCTAAGTAATAATGCTTATAAGTCATCCTCTTTATTCATAAAACTTCAATCTATTAACTATAAACGTTGAAAATATTTACGTATTATGTTCAAGTAACTGTTACTTTTAGTTTTTATCACAATATACGACAAAAAACACAAATTAAAAGGTAAACTGTTAAGGAATAGAAAATATTACTGTGCCCTGTTATTGTAATTAGAGTTTGAATTATTTATATAAATAAATTACGTACTTTGTAATTAGATGGATAGTGGGAAATATGTTTTTAAAATATAGATAGTTGTTATACATAAATTTAAATTACTGTGTAAATGAATTAAATAACTTAGCAGATATCTCAATAAAATCAATACATGTTTTATTTTGTTATGTTCTATAATATTTCTGGACTTGAAATATAAAAAAAATTATATTGTTTTATTAAAAAAGTATGCCTGTGTTATCTTAATTTACTACAATATTTGATCAGTTTCCAGTTTAAATTGTTTAACAAGAATTTCTTAAACATTATACTAGACATTTTATTTAATATATTTTAAGTGAAATAAAGAGCATTTGTACATTTTGTAAATTAAATCAATAAAACAGTATTATATTCAATGTACAACGTTTTATGACATGGCAACTGCTAAATTATTACCTGTAATAATAAAAGTGTGTCATGTTGTCAGAAATTTGCATCAGTTAAAGCAATTGAATTTTGAATATTAAATTTTGTTGAGGATTGATGATAAATGTTTTCCTAACGTTTTAATAGTACTTATATAATAACATATTATGTATTGAAAAATTATAAAACAACTGACTCCTAGAGGGATATATGCTAAAACATTTACTAAGAAATTTTGTAGACACTATTTTTTGGGGAATGGGGAGAGAGTGAGGTTTGACTTGTACAAGTCGACCCTCGAATAGGTCAACAACACCAGGAAATTGAGCAGTGATGTATTTAAAAATGTCCTGAGGTCAAAACATGCAACATGGGGCTATTATTCACACAATCATTAGTTATATTGTGCTCTCAGAATTCTTGGAAACCTGCATTGTTATTTTAAAACGTCAAAGGTTGTGAATATTTTTTGCAGTGATAGCACACCTGATCACTGAGGGACACACTCTAAAGTATGCCGAAAAATTAATCTCTATATTGAAAAATATGTACTGGAATTCATTGACCCGTGGGGCCACGAACAACTCCAAGTAAATTGAGAAGCTAAGTTTATGTTGTAAATTTAAAATTGATTTATTACTATGTTTTACCATACAGTATAAGTCTAAAAATATTTTTTTTTAAAGTCAATGCAAAGTTTTACTACATTATTCTGTTTTTCATCATAACTTACTTAAGTTTTTTTTCGGGGAAGTTGTTTAAAATGTTATGAATAATCAATATACTTCATGGATATATTGTCAAACTATATTAGTATTGTTTCTAAGACATGAGAAATATCGGAGAAGCAATACAATAATTTGTCTCTGAGGGTTTCTTTGTCAAACAAAAGAAGCGTTGTCAATTACTGGCACGGTCTGCTTGTTACACTTCCAGTCCTGTTGAAACAAATTGACAAGGTGTTTGATTAATTAGTGTTAACCAACATTAATTGAATTGTTTTACCAGTACAAAATATAATCTAAAATATCATGAAATAAATTTATGTAATATTCATTTTAAAATTAAATAATAAGTAAGTAGGTACTTTTGTCATATTAAAAATACAAATATTAAAATTACTATTGTTTATTAACAGTCTTTCAATACAGTAGCTTCATGCTACCAGAATGCCATTCATGTATTTTAATTAGAGCAGTTAAATAGTTTATATATCAAAACATACTTTTTCTCATAAATAATATATTACTTGGTCATTTAAAATAATTCCAGTTTTATGGTTGTAAATATTTATGTTTTGAACTTAAACTACAGTTATGTATTTAAGGGTAAAATTTATTCTCTATGTCGATGTTCAATTTAATTTACAATTTAGAAGTGTAATATAATTATAATACAGTAGCTTGAACATTTGTTAATTAGTTCAGGGTTCTACAGTAACAACATACTGCATTGTTCAGGTTTAAAATAAATATATTACTATCATTTAGTTTTAGAATTATATAAATTTATCTTCATGTATTGAGTTTTACTCATTAGAACGCGTAATATTTATAAATTGAAATAAAATAACCGTTTTACAAGAATGACTCTAAGCATCCAACATTTAATTTCAATCAAGCTAAATGAACCAATTCAAAATAAGTATACTTATTTTCCATAATAATGATGTACGGTTTGAAACTGTAAATTTCATCATATTACCCTTTTTATACTAGTGTTATTGTTTATTCAAATCATATTACATTCAAATCTATCAATAAATTAATGCAAAAGATTTTAAGTTTCATAGTTATTGGATTGTGATTTCAATCTCACTAATTTTTGTATTTTATGGTGAAAACTTACTCTAACAAAAAGAGTGTAAAATGGTTACTACATTAAAAGGTAACCATGTAATTTGTAGTCATATTTAGTGAAATTTGATACTTATTGCTGTTAAAGCTTCTTAAAATTTTGTCATATGCATGTTTTATATGTAACACTATGGGACTAGTGAAACGGTGCTGTAAACCAGCTACTTGGGGAAAATATTCTGTGAAGAATGTGAGTGATTATAGATTTTATGGTTGGTCATTTTAATTCCAAAATTTCATCTGCTTAATGGTTGCCATCGGTGCGTGCGGCCAATGAGTACACTCAAAGACACACAAATGATACAAACATAGAGGAAGGCGTGGCAATTTTGAGACGGACGAAATCTGTGCCACGGCACGACCATTTCATAGTGCACGGCCAGTAATGTGCATAGTGCATGGCAAGTGATGGACATAGAGCACGACCAGTGATGGACATAGTGCAGGGCCAGTGATAGAGACAGTGCAAGGTTAGTGATTGACATAGAGCACGGCCAGTGATGAACATAGCGCAAGACCAGTGATGGACATAGGACTAGGCCAGTAGTGGCTATAGTGCACGGCCAGTGAAGGGCATAGTGCATGGCCAGTGATGAACATAGGGCAAGGTCAGGGATGAACATAGTGCACGGCCAGTTATGGACATAGATCACGGCCTGTGATGGACATAGAGCAGGGCCAGTGATGGACATAGTGCATGGCCAGTGATGGACTTAGTGCACAACCAGTGATGGACATAGTGCACGGCCATTGATAGGCATAGTGCACGGCTAGTGTTGGGCATAGTGCAAAGCCAGTGATGGATATAAAGCACGGCCAGTGATGGGTATAGTGCAAGGTCAGTGTTGGACATAGTTCACGGCTGGTAATGGACATAGTCACAGCAAGTGATGGACATAGTGCAAGATCAGTGATGGAAATAGTGCACGACTAATAATGGACATAGTGCACGGCCAGTGATGGACATAGATCACGGCCAGTGATGGACATAGATCACGGCCAGTGATGGACATAGTGAACGGCCTGTGGTGGGCGTTTATACATTGGATTATTTAGTTAGATACGTTAATATATTGCTTAAGTAATTCAGTAATAATGGTTGATAATAAAATCAAATGTTACATATATACATGCTGGTATGACTATTCTATGTAATTGTCACGATTTTGAAAGTACTTTCAACTGTATATAAAGTAAAATTAGTTTGATTCTTACCTTATCTCTATTTAAAAAAGCATAACACTGAATAGTATTACACTCTTTTTAATATAACAAAATATTCAAATATTAACACACACGTAAAATTATTTATAAAATGTCTACGTAAAAAACGTAAAAATAGATTATAAAATGTCTTGATGATTCTACAATATTATATTGTTAAAGTCCTGAATAATGCTACACAAAAAAAAAAAAAAAAAAAAAAAAAAAAAAAAAAAAAAAAAAAACTCAAACAATACTGTTTGAAAATTTGTATTTTCTTCAACATAGTAATAGGCCACTAATACTTGTAATATATTATGTAAAACATCAAGTAAATTTAGTTTTTTTTCAAATTCAAGTTCCCAATAACTAATTTCAGAGCATAAAAATCCTTTACTCATGGGCATTTGGAATCTTATTCATACTATAATACCTGCATAATATAATTAGCAATTCTACATGCAATACCCTCGCAAAATCCATTTGATGGTGTGTGCTTCTTTATTTTGCATACAGAATTTATGACAAAACTCAACGTATTTCACTAAGTAAAATAAATATTACTATAAGAATTTGCATGCTAGTTTAATCAAATAAAGTTAAAGCCAAGAAGAATTTGCAGTTGTAAGACTTTTATATGTATTTTAGTTACAACACTTTCTTCGACAAACTTGAAAGCACCACTTAAAAGTTTTAATACGAGGGCGGTTCAATAAGTCCTTAGAATAAGACAGAAAAAGACATTTTTTCGGGTAAACTATTGTTTATTTTTCAACATAATCTCCTTTTAGCTCTGTACACTTCATTAGGCGTTTCTCTAACATGGATAAGACATTTTAAAAGTAGGATTTTGGCAATTCTTCAAAATAGGCATCCGTTTGGGCAATCACTTCTTCGTTTGACATAAAACTTTGTCCACCGAGCCATTTTTTCAAGTTTGGAAATAAGAAAAAGTCACTGGGGGCTAAATCTGGTGAATAAGGTGGATGTGGTAACAACTCATACTTTAATTCCATTATTTTTGCCATGGCAACTGCACAGGTTACAACACGTGCATTGTCTTGATGCAGAAGAACTTTTTTTCTTTTTCAAGTGCGGACGTTTTGTCTTGATTTCTTCATTTAGTCGGTCCAATAACGATGCATAATATTCTCCAGTTATCGTTTTTCCCTTTTCCAAGTAATCAATGCAGATTACTCCTTGTGCATCCCAAAAAACTGTGGCCATAACTTTGCCGGCGGATTTCACTGTCTTTGCCTTCTTTGGAGCCCGTTCGTCATCAAAAACCCACTGTTTCGACTGTTCCTTTGACTCTGGAGTGTAGTGGTGGATCCATGTTTCATCTACAGTTATGTATCGACGCAGAAACTCACCATGATTGCGACGTAATACTGTCAAGACAGCCTTAGAATCAACCACACGAATGCGTTTATTCTCCTCTGTGAGCAAGCGCGGCACCCATCTTGCAGAGAGTTTTTTCACATTTAATTTTTCATGCAAAATTGTGAACACTGTGCCTTGTGATATGCCTGTAGCCTCAACTATTTCACGCACTTTGATTCGCCGATCTCTCAAAACCATATCGTGGATTTTGTCAACCATTTCTGGGGTTGTCACTTCCACTGGGCGCCCTGAACGATGTTCATCTTTTGTGGATGTACGGCCACGTTTAAACTCGTTTACCCAGTTATAAACAGTTGCCAACACAGGAGCAGATGTACCATGAACAGCATCCAACTCAACTTTGATTTCCTTCGGTGTTAAGCCTTTCAAATGAAAGTGTTTAATCACAGCACGAAACTCACTTGTGTCCATCATTCTAAATAAACAAACCTTTCCTGATTCAATCAACGACAACAATGAAATCAGCTGATGAAATCAACTGAAACTTTCACAGTTGTCAAGCAACAGATGATAGTAAATAAAAATAAAACAATATTGATACTTTTTGCGACTTATCTTGTATTTTCTAAGGACTTATTGAACCGCCCTCGTAACACTCTACCCGCATTACTGAAGCATTTTCCTCTTTAGGATATATTTAATATTTGTTTACTGCTTTTAATAACAACCAACTAAAAAAGTCAAAGTTTAAAATTAGGTAGTTCAATTCCTAGGTTACCTCCTCTATTGAACTTAGACATTATTAGACATACTGCCATCGTAAAATGAAGCAACAATTATTTGAGAAGCAAATTGAATGAGACAGTCTAATGAATATAATAGACATGCTTGGATGAATGAAGCGTTTGAAGAGAAGAAAATAAATCTAGGTTTATGGGACTGAAAGATAATTTCAGAGAGGAATATAAAAATAAATCAGGCAATTTTCATTCTAATAACTGCTGATAGTTAATTTTGTTGTTTGTGATTAATTTCTAAACTTTTCAATGATTCTCATTTTATATTTTCCGATATGTCAAACTTTATGATATAAATAAAAAAAAATATTTTGATCTCATTATTTGTGATGATGAAAATTCAAACAATATTCACGTAAATTAATTTTGCAATGCTGCCAGCATTTATTAGGCTTTGCAATAAAGGAAATCAGGCTCATTTTGCCTCTGTTGTGCACCTCTCTTTTGTTATTTATTTATATATTAATTACTTTTTAGGATGTCCTAATACATACTTAAATGATTTTATATTTTCCTTATTGTTTAATTTACTTTTAGTGTATGAAAAACAGTTTTATCATGATTTTGGTTCTACAAAATACTATATAAAATAAACCATAGTTAATATAAGAAGGTGAACAAGATATTTAATTACTTATTTATTTATGCACAGAACCTAGAAAAAGTGTGCTAATGAGTGAAAGTGAACATTTTTCAAAAACCCCATCCCCATGTATATCTTAATAGTTTACTAGTGCTTTACTACTTAAGTGTAATAATACTAATTTAAATAACATTAAAGTATGAGCTGAAATAGTTCATAAATAAAGGAAAATGGCAAAAGGATCAATTATAAAATTGCTGGTAATCACCATTTCAGCTGTTTGTAATAACACAGCTACAAACCTGAAAGTGTTTCTCAATGTAAGTGAAAAAATTAACTTTTCTATATTAACTAATCGTGTTGCCATCATTATTATGCAAGTAATTATTTCGAATGTAGATATTATATACTTTTTATTTTATAAAATTGATCATGTATAACTACTTGTTCAGTGACAATTAAGTAACAGTAACACGTTTATTTTCTTAACAATATACAATTAAGAATAAGCAAATACTTTTTCAACCCTGTCAATTAATAATAACCTAAATAAAAAAAAACTTATCCAACAAGTTCAATAATTAAAATAAATGGCAATGATAAAGTTATAGAAAATCCAAAAGAAGTTACATATTAAATGTATAACTTTTTCGTCGATAGCTTTAACTCATCCGTGGACTGTAGTTGTGGACCGATATCGTCTCTATTGTGCTAACTCCTGTTAGCGAGGTAGAAGTGCGTTACGTGGTACAGGGACTGAATGCAAAAAATGTCCTATGACATCAATGGAATATCTGTTTGGTTGCTCAAACGTTGCTATATGCACATTTAGACTCCATTGACCACATTGACCAACTCTTTTTTTTTAAAAGGAACATTTATCTCTATTTTAAAAACAGCCAAAATCATTCCCATCTTCAAGAAAGGAGACACGTTACAAGAAAACAAATATTACCTAATTTCAATTCTTCCCGTTTTAAATAAGGTTTACGAACAAGTTTTTACTGAGTTTTGAACGCTTTCGTTGTCCTGAAAAATTTAATTTTTCGGAATAAACAGTTTAGAAAATGAAGGCTAGTAAAATTATTGGCAGGACCACCGTCCTATGTTGCCAAGTGCGATAGTTGTCCCTGCGTCTAGTTTCATAACTGTGTATGTCAATCCCCTTTTTGAATACACATTTTAAAATACAGTACATGATTGTTTCTAAGATGTAAATGCTGGGCAGGGTAAATAATTTTAGGGTTTGGAAAGCAGTTCTGCACAACTCTCTTTTTATTTTTATTTTGAAATGATTTGAACCGCTGTTTTCTGCAGTTTGAATAAGCGGGAGAACTCGACATTTTCATATCCACCCCAAAGCACCACTCCATAGTATAGGTGAGGTTAGATGAGGCCAAATTATGCCATAATATGCCCAATTCAGTGCCTGAGTAGGGCAGCTTTTTGATAACGTCCCCCAAACATAACTGACTGAGGACAGTTTGAAACACAGACTGTCGATACGATTGTTCCAAGTTAGGCGTTTTTTTAATTTTTATTCCGAGGAATTTTGTTGATTGTACTTCTTCCACCTCTGCTTCATCCAACATAATAGCTGGAGTTAATTAGATGTTTGATGGTCGAAGACAAAAGCTAATAAAGTGTGATGTTTTAGGCTTTGTTTTTAGATTGATGTTAAAGACACGTTGTATATGCAGCTATTTAGTTCATAAATGTTCCAATTTCTAAATGTGATTTTGATTTTTGGCTAAAACTGAGTTGTGTCATCAGAATACTGCACGATTCACCCTTGCTGAAGAGAAGACGCTGTATAATTTATATATACAGAAATAGTACGGGGGTAAGTATAGATCCCTGGGGGACACCAAAGCTCAATTGATTGGTTTTTGACAATTTCTTTTAAATTTGGACAGTCTGATTTCTACAGTCTAAATACGACTTCATCCACGAACGTGATACTCCTTGTACCCCATTGAGTTCTAACCTGTGGAGTAACATACTCTGATCAACGCAGTCGAACGCCTTAGAAACATCGAGAAAAACGCTTAGAGTGGCTTTGCGCTTTTCAAAGCTCTCCACACCATATCGACTAGACTTACTACTTCATCTATCAATGTTTTCCCCTTCTTGAAAACAAACTAGTTATTCGAGAGAAGGTTCTGTTTATCCAGAAATGTTAGCATTCGGGTTAGAAAGGCTTTTTCAAGTACTTTACTCAAGACGGGAAGAATTGAGATTGGTCTGAAATTATTGATTGAATTGGGGTTGCCTTTTTTGTAAATCGGTATTACTTTTTTTACTTTGAGGGAAGAAGAAAATTTGTCTGTCTTAAAAGATTAATTTATCAGGTGAGTTAAGGGGCTCAACAGTTGCTTAGAGCACCGCTTTATGAGCCAAGTTAACATGTAATTTATGTCATTTGATTTTGTGGAGGGGAGCTGATTTAATATTTGTGCTTGTTCCTCTTACACAACCAGAGATTGGACTTTGACCACGTATGGGATGTTGATTATCTCGGTGTGAATGGAACCCAGATTGTGCAACAGAACTGAAAAAATTGTTGAACGCATCAGCAACTTTCGTAGCGTCAGTAATTTGTTCTCCTCCAATTTTTAGTTTAATGGAACCAGCCTTTCGTTGTTTTTTGTAAAAATTAATGGTTTTCTAAGCTGTTTTTGAAAAGTGTTGAGTTTCGAGAAGTTGTTTAGAAAGGTTATACGCTTTAGCTGCTTTAATGACATTTCTGTAGATTTTTTGTAGTTTTTCAAAAACTATTTGAACTGTGGAATGTTCGAAGACTTTGCTATTTTACAGTAAAAGTTTAATCCTTCCCTTGAAATCAGGATACCTTTCGTAATCCATAAACAGGATTTACTATTATCTCTGACTTTGATTTTGTTATTGGGGAGGACAAGCCCAAATAAAAGTTCAATGTTTTTTCAAATGCTTGAAATTGTTTTTTCAAGGTATCTCTGGAGTTCAGAAAGTTTCAGTTTTCTTTTGAATGATAAGTATTTAGATTGTACATATTTTGTGATCTCGTGTCTCTTATTTTATGTGAGGTAGGGAGATTACTTGATGGGCAGAACCCAGAGATGAGCGTAGTGATCTCTGGATCACCATTGCTGCGTTGACCACAGAGGCCTCAACACCAGGAATGTTTGATATGTTGTTGTCGATTGCTGTTTTAGAGGTAGATGTCACTCTAGTGGGTCTGTTTATTAACCATTTAAGATCAAAAGACCTCAAGTAGTCAACAAAATGCTTTGTTAAGGAGTGTTGAGTATTGAGTACGTCGATTGGAGACCTGTAAATTCCAATTACAGCAATTTTTTAGTTTTTTGAAAGAATTTTTAGGCCTTTGCTTCAATATATTTCTCTATTGAATCTTTAATTTTAAATTTAGTGAATGAGAAACAATGTTTGAGAAAAATTGCAATGCCTCCACCTTCAACAGTGTTTCGGCAGAAATAATTTGCTAGGGAGTAATTGTCTAATTTGCATAAAGAAATGTTTTTATCATTGAACCCATTTTCGGTTACAACAAGGATATCAGGCTGCATGTCTTCACACATGACAGACAATTCATCCAATTTCCATTGAACATTCTGATGCATAATATTTAGATTTTTAATTTGTCTATGATTTAATTTTGCCCGAGTGTTGGAGATTTATTTTTGCATCTCTTCAAAAACGTTTGATTATTTGGAATTAAAATCAATTGTAAAACTGAACTCTTGTATTCAGTTCTTTTTGAAAATTAATTTGTAAACAAACGAATAAAAATCTAATGGCATCAAAATCTCCCTTAACGTGAATATTTGGAGTGAAACGTTGTGTATTTCAGGACGATGTTCTTCTTTTGGTTACAGACTTTACAACATTCTTGGGAATGCACGTTGAACAGGGTTTTACATGGAATGGTTATGTGGACAAGGTCTGTGCTAGTCACATCAAGAATTCATGCACTGCGTAATCTGTCTAGAGCTGTCTAGGTGATTTTTGAGTTTTAAGAATGGCTTGCTATGGGATTTATTTAACCACACCCCCCATATGGGATTCGTTTCCGGGATAGTTGCTCTCAACGACAATTATAGAGAGTCTTCAGACTTCAAGATTCATTTCAAAACCATATATTACATTTATTCGTGTAGAGAGTCCATAAGGGAGCTTGGAATGCTGACTTTATTCTCGATCTAGTCTTGTACTGCATATCAAGGTGTATTTTGGTGCAGGGCAGCGAACTGAACAATTACGAGGCAGGACATAGGCACAAATATCGTCTACAACAACAAAAAACACCAACACACGCAAAACTCCCAAAGCAAGTTGGTGTTAGAATAATTAACAATATTTCTTAATAAATTAAATACACTAACAATAATAATACATTTTAAGCTTGTCAAAAATGCCCTTTGGTGTCTAACGCATTTTACTCTGCTGATGAGTTTCTGACAAGTAGCTGAGATGATTAAAGTTGACAATTTACAACAAGCCGTACCTGATGATGATGGATAAACTCAGTGATTTTTTTCCCAGAATGTATGTTTCAATGTATGAGTATATGATATAAGGTATTTCTATTTTCAATTTTTTTAATGGTCCATTTTTATCATGACATTAGCTATGCAATGTAATGTATATTGTTTTTGGGCAGTAATTAAAGGATTATTATTGTTAAAACTACATTATTTGTATAGCAATTATTGTGGATAGTTTTCCTCCTAATATATTTTCGAATAAATTGATTGCGTCAAATTGAAGACTCATTGTATTTATTTCTTATTATTATTTTATATTAAGAATAGTGAGTGTTTGCTCTGGTTCAATCACCACTTCAACATATTTTAGGGAGTTGTAAGTTTTAAAGTGTTTAGGACGCCTACAAAACACCTTTACTGCACTTAATAATAAGCAATATATAAGCTGAAATGTCTTCCTACTAAGTTATATAATATGCTATACTAAAACATGTTTAGCTCAACACTTGATGTCTCAACTGTCTATCTAACTTGACAGTCAACGGCTGACGGGATGCAAATCTATGTGGTTGTATTAAAGTCTATTCCTACTTTAAGGAATAAACTAGGTTAAGATTATGTGTCAAATACAATAAAGGAACATTGCAATATTTGCAAATAAAAGGATTATCTGCAAGGTATATTTTATCTTCCGAGACCTCCATGATGTAGCAGCCAGGTTCCAAATAAAAAAAAAAAATTAACAACTAATATATTGTTTTATTAGATTATGTAGATCTACTCTACTTAGATATAAAATACTTTTAGTTAGTGACGTTATAAGTTTATGACATTAGTTCATAATTTAATTTCATACCTCTTTAAAAGTAAAATGATCGTTAAGTATTTTATTACTAAACACGTGATCGATTATTAATTTTAAAGGATTTAATTAATGAATGAAAAACCTTTATTTTAGTGTAGAGGTTAGGACTATATAGTTATATCTTCCACTTAATCACGTAGGCATGTAAAAAAAATAATTAAACATTTTCAATTCATGTTTAACATTAAACAATACAAAATAGGAATCTCAAATTGATAATCTAAAAGTGTAATAATACAATTATAAAATACCTAGATTAATGGTATAAAAAACAATTAAAAGAAGAATAAAAACTAAACGTTGAAAAGAGGAAAAAATGAAACACACAAGTTAATTACTTATTTTCATCTTTCTCTCAGTTCCCCATCATGCATACAGCTCAGCACCACCATCAGCCCTGCAACCCCTACACCAGCCAGCTTTTGACCTCCCACCAACTCATTACTTTACCTTGATTGCATTTGCAAGGTAACTATGAAAATGAAAATTAAAATCCTTTTATTTCAGTAAAAATTAATAATACAATAAATAATACATATGAAAAAATAACTTGAAAAATTCCCCACATGGGCTGCAGCCTGTGGCTGAGGAATGAGCTCTATATCAGGTAATAAATTTAATAATTGTAATTAAATTATAATAATTTGAAAATCATATTCAGTTTATAAGTATCTATTTAAAAACAATAATAATATTTATATAATAAAAAAATAGTTAAGTGTCAAAATTAAACATGTGTTTATAAGTTAGAGGAATCTCATGCTTGATTGTGACAAAAATCAATCTTACAGAGATTTGGATACGCAAACATACCCTACTCACACTCCATACAAACTTGCATTCAATCCCATACACACACACACATTCAAGCCCTACATACACATGTACACTCTATACTCACTCACACTTTACGCCCAAAAAAGGGGTGCGCGTACATACATTGATCAGCAGCTACGCAACAGGGCGATCTATTATCTGTACTGTGAAGAAAAACCGAATTAACATGATCTCTTCACGGTTCTAACAACCAATGATAACACATTTTTTAAACGTATTATAACTGCAAAGGTGTGGATTTTTTATATGTGGAGGTAGTTTGGAATAAACATAGTTGACAATGTAATGTGATGAGTTTGACGTAATAGTTTTGAACAATCTAGGTGGATGGAAACCAATATTTAACGCGGCTCTCGTTGAGTACGGATGAGTTATTTCGTTAAATAAGTTTTCTTTATTTTTAAAAATGTATGAAATAATTGTTCTTAGATAAAGTTTAAATTAATTGTTCTATTGAGCACTTTTAATACTTCAAATAGTAAGTTTGTGAGTGTTTCTGCAAAGCAGATTTAAATATTGACTTTTGAGTAATTTCTAATGGAGAGAGAATGCCTCGGTAACACCCGCCCCATGCCAGATTACCGTATTGCAACAACGATTGAATGTAAGCATAATAAAATATTTTTATCAAATCAGGTGAAAGTACTTTACTAAGTGAAGAAAAAATATAAATGAATTTCTGAAGTCTGCCATTTCAGTATGATACAAGAACATTCCATTTCAAGTGGTTGTCAAAAACAACCCCTAAATACTTATATTCAGATACAATCTGTACGCATTCACACACCACAAACCCCTGCTGACCACCACATGAATGCAAACGCAGTTCTACATTGCCCGGATCAAAGTCAAAGCGGATCAATTGCCTGGATCAAATTCTATGTATGCTCTAATAGAAATTGGCATACATTTTGTTTTTGATAAATTAACAGGTAACCAACTTTGATCAAACCAACGCTTGACAGCGAGTAAGCCCATCTCCACCAGACATGGGACAGCCTCCTCCCAGCCACTGCCTTCAAAAAGCAAAGCAGTATCATCTGCGTAAAGAAAAATCTGCCCCCCCCCGTCTAAATTTAGACGACGCATGTTATTCACAAATATCAACAAAATTAGAGAGCCTAGCATACTACCCTGCAAAACTCCATAATCAATTTTCTTCCTAATACTGTCTTGTCCGTAATTTGATAACGATCGCTAAGGTAACTGTTAACTATAACCAAACAAAAGGGAATATTAGTGAGTTTCATTTTATTTAAATAGCATTGGATACTTAGTTAATAATAGAGAGACTATATAATAAGATCATAAGAAGATCGAAGTATTATATTATGAATGATGAATACAACACCTTTTGACAAACTTAAAGACCACTGATATTGTTCTCATCCTTCTCTCGTTTCTAAACTCCATTCCCTAAACATTTGGTTTCTCATTATTTATACAAACTAAATATTTTGATTTATGAACCAATATCTAATTTTACATTTTAATTAACAACAATCTTATCAAATAATACAATTAGCAAACTATTTTTACACTCCAAAACTCATTGGAAACTGCTTTTTTATAAGATACCTAATAAATAATATATATAAAAAAATAAACCCAACCTTTTGAGGAGCATTTAATATTTTGATCAAAAGCGTTTGTGCTGAACAGTCCCCATAGATGAAATATTCCTCCTATTTATTTCAGAGAAAAAGAAAATGGGATCAAATATGGTTATAAATAGAATCTACATTTTCTGGTGACCACCGCGTCAAGGTACTATCTACAATATTTACAAGATGACCAAACGTTTCCCCCATACTGTGATGTGGCATCCTCAGTGGTTTTCAGCTTCAGAGAAGTTAGGCCCGCTTAAGCCTAAGTTCAAAGATATGCAATGGTTTTTTTTTTTTTTTTTTTTTTTTTTTTTTTTTTTTTTTTTTTTTACTATGTAAACTGATTTTACATAAGTTTTATATTTTAGCACAAATTATCAAATTAAGTTATATATTTATAAAACGTGGAAAGCAAAAACCTGTTTTACATACATATTTAGTTTAAATAAATAGCTGTAAAATATATTGTAAAAATAAATATCTGTTAAATATATAACTAAAATATAAAATACATAGTGATTTTTTATTACAATTGGCACTTTGTCTCAGTGAAGTAACTCAACTACTCTGAGGCTAAGTGAGTTAACTATTGTAGGTGATAGACCTTTACTCAATAATATAAAAACTAAAATAGCGTCTACTTAATGATATCATTTTTACAGTTATAACAGTTAACATTTAACAGAGTAAATTTCATTTTAGGGGTATTCTTTATTTTATTTTATTTATCCTTAAGACGCCGATCGTCAGATATGGATTTCGAATGAGTGTGATGAGTGTAAATAAGCTAATGTATTCATTCTTACAAACTAAGGCCGACTATTCCTTAGAAAGTATAATTAATTAATAGCCCAACGACAGACGAACAGCCGGTGGTTATCAGCTGATCCCTCTAAAAATATATTACGACTATATTTGGGATCGAACTAAAAACCTTTAGCTTATGATGCTGGGATTTAACCAACTAAGCTACCGACCAATTTATTAGGTAATGCTTTATTAGAAGTACTTTTATAAAATAAGAATATTTTTTTGTTTCTAATAATAAAAAATAATACGTCTAATCCAATCAAGATACCTGTGGGAATGACGTTTAAACTAAAGGGAAACGTGACCCAACTTCCTCACTATTAATCCAATCTTTAGACTTAGATCACATGGGTCTAATGTCTGATCAAAGTCACATTAAGATGAAGATTCCAATCTCAATCATATTCTGAATCAAACTAAATTCAACCAAATTTAGGACTCCTATAACATTGTTAGTAACACATTCTTTAATAATATTTTATTGATGTAGTAGTAATTGCTGATTATTTAAAAATTAAAAATGAAGTAAATGAAAGGCTGTTTAAATAGTTCTAGCTCACACGTGGGCTGTTGACAGTTCTCATGCCTAACGAATAAGATAGGTAAGCCGCTGTAATAATTGGACTGACTAACAATTAATGTTATGGCAATGAAAGCAATAAATATTTTTGTATGATAATCATAAACATTTTAATTTTTCCTCCATTTAAAAAAATCTTAGTAAGAAAATAAAATTATTTTACCATTTGTGCATGAATTAATGCTATCTTTATAATACTGTAAAAACAAAAAAAAAAAATAAGTTAATTGAAAAAAAAAATATAGATTTTGCGATATTCACTGTATACACATGACCTAAAAAAACATGTAAAAACCAGGCATAAGCTATTTCTAAAAGGAGGTACGTCGTAAATTACACACATACAAATGCATGCACAATAAATCACACTATTTGCATTTGCGCGTACAGTGTAATTATACTTCAATAAATATGTTTTAACCATACCACTTGTTCAACAGACCTGCAATGAAACTGTACAGTGTTATTTCACACCTTTTCTACGAAATATACAGTAACTAAAAAAATCATACTGAGATTTTTTTTTTTATTCGGGAAGTCTGTGTAAAAACACATGCAGGTCTGAAAGTACGTACTTGAAAAGAAAGTAAGATATGTTTTTCGGTATTAAACATATATTGCATTAAATAAATATTTATATAAAATTATAGCAAATCATAAGTAATAACTTAGTGATTAAAATGTATTATAACAATTCACTACGGTTAATAAATTTACGTATAATGCAAAATAGCCAAATATATTACAATTAAATATCCAACATTATGATTAAGTATATTTTTATATTTATATAAGGAGAGTGCGATCTTGTTCTTATTCTTACTCTGCTTATTCCCCATATTCTATTGATCTGAGGATGCATTGAGACAAAAATAAATCACTTTAAACGTTGCATTGTATGTACTTCAACAAATGCAATAACGTAACACATTTAAAGTCACTTTGTTTAAAAAATAGTTTTTTTATCTAAAAATATTATGGTTAGCGCTCACATGTATTTGTGAAAATATTTATTAAAAATATAATAAATCACATTGAACTGTCAAACTGTTTGAATACCAATTATGAACATCCTAAAATATATACTGAAAGTTGTCTTAAAATAAGAAATCATTTTTTATTTCTGCGTAAAGTATTAATTAATTATTTGTAAATATTAGTGTACTATAGTAATAACAACGCACTTTTAAACTAAACGGAAATTGGTATATTGAAGATATTTAGTACGCTTTGTCTAAGCGGTTAATAAACATTTAAGGAAATATTCTTTAATTAAATTGTTAAATAACAATAATATTACGGAGGTTTACTGACACAGTTATTATTTTTTTATAGAAAAACTGAATATCCGAATGTAAAATTACCAAACATTCTAGACGATTCTTGCTAAAATTCATAAATGTTTGAACTACTGGCTCAGTGGTGTAGCCCAGATACATCGGGGCAAAGTTTTGAGAAGATAGAAGCCGATATGCTGTACAGTTGATCCTCTTAATATTAACATGGCATCCAATCAGTGGTAGCCGACGACGAGGACATTACTAGAAAAGTTTGGGGCGTCCATGTTGGGTGGTAATCTGAGTACAAATGTTGTGTTGGGAGGAGAACTGAGTATCAAGTTTATCAGATAGCTGAAAATCAGAGCAACGTTACACAGTTTGGATTCCACATATAACTAGATGTAAGTCCGTTAGTTTCCCAGGCCATTTGGCTTATAATAAATGGCTGTCTCTAAGAAATAGTCGACTTTGGAGATACTTTGTAAATGCCTACTGGACATAAGTAATAGTTTTTTTAGGATAATTGGTGACTCTTAACTTCCAATGGATGTTGGTCCACAAGGAGTTCGAAAAAATATTAAAACTAGCATTATTTTACACATCATTTTAAAGGGGTTGTCTAGCACAGGTGAATACCACAAACAGACTCAAGAAGGTCAATCCAGCACAAAATGGCAGATGTTAACTTGTTGGAATGGAAATAAGTGATGCTTAACAAATATTTTTAGAATAAATGTTCAACTTGCTAACTATTGTTCATGATTAACTTGGTAATGTACATTTATGACAGGCATTATGCATGCAGTAACATTTTTGTTCTTTGATTTAGTAGTGAACTAAATTTGTAGCCACTAATGCAATGTCTTACTACAATCAAGAAACACTTTGAACATCTGTAATGTTTTTACTGGATCATTTTTTAAATTGCTTTTTGTGGTATTCAGCTGTAGTAGAAAACCAATTAAAAATTATGTATGGCTTGATCTATGTTAGTTTTAATATTTTTGTCGAACTCCTTGTGGACCAACATCCATTGGAAATGAAGAGTCACCAACTATCATAAAAAACTATTTCTTAAGTCCAGTAGGACATTACAAAGTCTAACTTTTCCAACTTGAGTTAAGAAAAGAACCGACTAAAAAAGGACTTTCACTGTATATTTTTAAAACTTTAAACCAGCACCATGTTTTTAAGGAGTGGACCTTTAGAGGTCAGATTTGTGGGTTTATGTTCTACTACTATAGACCTTTAATTTTATGTACTACTTGACCTATTCTCTCATTTAAGATTTTCTTCTGACACCTTGCGTTCCATCCCCTTGATATGACAGAAAAATGGCAGTTTTATATAAAAAAGCAGATTAATAGGTGTAGTATTGGTGTACCAAGGTTTATTGCTTTATCATTAATAGTTCAGAAATAAAAAATCTGTTCCGGGACTTTTATTTCACGGTGTATTTGTTAAAAAAAACGTTCTACAATAGTCAAATTAGCCAAAGTAACAATGATATTATTTTTAAATCAGCTTACTGAATAAACTGAGAAATTTACAATTAAATCAATCACCTAATTTAACCGTATTACAACAATCCTTAGCCTACATTAAAGATATTTAGTTATATTAGATTATCAATGTTGTTATTGAAATGTATTGATGATATATGTATAGATCTGAACTAGGTTATCCATTCCAACAGGATATTTCATGTACAGTATAATATGTTTAAGTAAAATAACAAAATTTTCTCGCTGCTATACAATAACAAGTAATCATGGACTTGTGTTTTACATTGTAAACTTAATAACCAATTTAAGACTTTATAACTTATCGTATAAAAAATGGTAACATAGGAATATACGTTAGTACACAAATACGTAACATGTCAGAAAATATAGAGTGAATATTAATGAAGAGAATAGCATCCATACAAGAAGAACTATTTCAAGTACCTTTATTTTTAAATAAAAAAAATGTAAACATTGAGATTAAATGGTAAGATTTATTTTCAGCCGTGCAAAATGAGGATAAAGAATCAATCTCCACACTTAGTTAATGGAGTTAACGCCATTGTATTAAAATTAGGACAAAGCATAAAATTATTTGTGAAAAATACATAACACGTATGAAAAGCAATTAAAATTAAGCTATGTGATTTTTAATCCACAACTTTGAGTAATGGGGATTAACAAGTCGGAGCAGAGGTGTCCCAACACCAAGTTATATTGTCCCAACACCAAGCTATATTGATGTCCAGGACGTGAAAGCAATATAGATGCAAATTAAGACTAAGTACTCATGCAATAAGGTATCGTAGAACGTATTGCCACATAAAAGATTAGACGTACACACTCCATAAAAGTAGCAAGGTGTTCTGTAAATATACTGGTGTTTCCAATACATTTGTTATCAAGGATTTAGAAGCTATATAGATGCAAATGAGATATGTGTAGTCAAGCAACAAGGTAAGGTTATGACATAGTGGTGAAGATATACGTATTCTATCTATGTAGTAACGGGTTCTGTAGAAATGCTGGGTTCCGAATACGTTTATTATCAAGGACGTAGAAGCTATATAGATGCGAATTAGGGATAAATTCTCATGCGATAAGATGTCGTAGAACATATTGCAACATAACAGACAATACACATACTCTATCAAAGTAGCAAGAGGTTGGTTCTGTAAACTTACTGGTGTTTCCAATACATTCCTAGATTACTGAGCATAAGTTTGAATACACGTCGTTACTGAGCATTCGTCGTTTCGACTACTCAACATTTGGTTTTTTTTTTTAGTTAAAATTTGTTTGATTGGAAACTTTAAATAGTGCATAGTGTAACATCATGTTTCAAGATTATTTTGTTACACATAGAATATTTTTAAATTATTTTTTAAACGATTAAAAAAATGTGAATATGAACATCGGTTTTTTCAAAAAAATTTAATGTAAGGGGTTGGAAAAAAAAGAAAAAAATATTATTTTGCAAGTTTTTTAATTATTTTTGTTTATTAACTTTAAATTCAATCCTCTAGGTACAAAAAAACGTATTTATAATATTCAATTACAGTTTTTTTTATGTTCCTGTGCAACTATTAAAGTTGAATTTAGCCATGAGTTAGATTATATAATGAAGTATAACAATTAAATTTTAGTAAAGAAAACTAAAAGCTATTGTTAATTAGCAAAATATAAAAAAAAGAAACGAAACATAAAAATAAACTTAAATATAATGGCTATTTCTATTTTTTATTAACAAAATATAAACTGAAATAAACATAAACATATAAGTGGAAGTAAACGATTTTGAGAAACTAAAAATATTAAAGTAAATGGAAGATACTATCAACGTGACAAGAGTTCAAAACTTAGAGAAAATTATTAGATTTCTTCTTTGCACTCTGTGCAGGGCTGTTTGGGACATCATTAAGGACATTCAGCCCAATGAAAAGTTTAAGTCTTTCACCAATTACTCCATAAAGAACGAGAGTGGTTCCTTAGTGGATGATCCAGCTGAAATTTCATGTTTGTTCAATACTTTTTTCACTCAGATAAGTGAAAGACTTGGAAGCGGTTCTTTCGGTATTGACGACCCTCAACGTGTGTGCCACGCTGTGCGGACAGTTGTACCATCTCTTTTTCTGTGGCCAACCGATACTCGGGAAGTAATCGCAGTAGTAAAATCCTTAAAGCCCAGCCACACTTCAGGAACAGATGGCATGTCTTCTAGTCTTCTTAAGGATGTTGTTGAGCAGTTGGCTTTGCCCTTGGCCCACATTGCGAATGCTACCTTCGAAAGTGGCGTTTTTCCAGGTATTCTAAAGCAAGCTGTAGTTAAACCATTATTTAAAAAGGGAAGCCCATGTGACATTGAAAACTATAGGCCTATATCCATCCTATCAACGTTTTTCAAAGTCTTGGAAAAGCTATTCCTCATTCGTTTATTATCATTCCTATCGAAAAATAATATCATTTTCGAAAAACAATTTGGATTTAGACGAGGATTCTCAACAGTTGATGCCGTGTTTGACTTCATCAAAAATGTTTCTTTAGCTTTAGATGAACGTCAGCATTCGTTTGGTGTATTCTTGGATCTCCAAAAGGCATTCGACGTTGTCAATCATGAGCTCTTATTGTTAAACTACATAACCTTGGAATAAGGGGAGCTGCATTCGACTGGATTTCTTCATTTTTAAAAGGCCGTAGCCAGGTGGTTGAAATTCCCTTTGTTGACGACTCCGGTTGCTTAAGTCATCGAGTATCCTCTGTAGAAACAGTGAAGTCAGGGGTACCCCAAGGCTCTAATCTTGGCCCAGTCTTGTTTCTGTTATTTATTAATGACATCTCGTTAAGTGTAAACGGAGGGAATTTATGTCTATTTGCTGACGACACATCCATCAATTGTCACATAAAAATAGGAAAACTCTGGAATGTGATATTTTTGTACAAGGTAGTTGTCTTCTTCAATGGCTGGAAGAAAATCGCCTTACCTTGAACACTGCAAAAACAACATTTCTCGAATTTAGAATTCGAGCACCTATGAACGGTGCTAGTGGAAGCTCGTCCCTCCTTTTAGGTGATTTCGTTATTAGCCCGTCAAAAAGTACGTTAGCCCGTCAAGTACAAACTTCTTGGGTGTCGTTCTGGACTCAAGGTTGAACTTTCATCTTCACATGGACAAAGTTTGTGGCAAATTGTGCAGTGGTATCTTTTTACTGCGTAGACTTTCCCGTTTTTCCAGTACTGAAGTTCTTCTGGCCTGCTATTGTGGATGCATATTTCCACATCTTACTTATGGACTTCCAATTTGGGGCTCTGAAAACACCAGTACATTGTACATCTTCCGTTTACAGAAGAAATGTCTGAGGATTGTTTTGGGATTGGCAAGGAATCAATCATGCAGGGGGCTGTTCCGTGCAAACAATTTACTTACATTTCCAAGCCTGTACATACTTGAGACCTTAACCTTTATTAAAAAAAACATGCATATTTTTACCACCGAATCACCTGTACAACATAATTTCCGAAAATCCAGCCGTCTACCCTTTCCAAAACACCGAACATCATTTTTTGAGAGCCAGTTATATTATTCTGCAATTAAATTGTTTAACAGCCTCCCTCTGGAATTGAGAGCAGTAACCGTAGTTAGTAAGTTTAGGTTAAGACTAAAATGTTTCCTGATTGAAAAGGAATTTTACTCTGTAAGTGAATACTTGATGTCTAAGTATGATAAACATAGCTCTAATTAGGTTTAAGCCCTCACAATTTTAACCTTTGTTTTATTGTATTTATATTGACCATTGTTATGCAATATACTATTGTTAATTGACAAATAAACGATTTGAATTTGTGCAGAACAGGTAAGGGTGGGTTAGAAGCCCGGGTTCTCCTTCTCTTCCTATTTCCAACTGGCTGTGCGTAATACTAATACTCATCATCACTTTCACTAGAATTGCTTTCGGAATAGTCCGGATCAGCGTCCGTGTCGTCCGTATCTTCTATATAATCACGCTCAACACAATCTTCTTCATCTTCCACACAATCTTCTAACCTAGTAGGCCTACTGTCTCCCGCGTTCATCTAATTCATTCGGCTCTTCATCAGAAAGAGTCTCATTCATAAATCTTAGTATTTTTGCATTTTCGATCTGTTTCCGATTTGCCATGGCTCAAGAACTTATAAATATACAATAAAATCAAAAGTTTTACAGTCAAACACCAGCTTTACACTCTCAAAAACTGTTATTAGCAAAAAAGTGCAATGGCTTAAAAAGTTACATTATTACTGAGCATTCGTCGTTTCGACGAAAGTCAAACTACTAGTGCCCTAACGATCCACACTACAAGGCTGCAAAACTGGTACTGAGGTCCAGGCGGTTAGGGAGGAAGGTACTGTGCAATATGGCGCTGAAGAGGGTGGGGCTTCCAAGATCTGGCATTTTTGCAATACGCGCGTCGTCAAAACGAGGAATGCTCAGTAATCTAGGGTAATAACGTGAAAGCTATATATATATATATATATATTATATATATATATATATTATATATATATATATATATATATATATATATATATATATATATATATATATATATATATATATGCAAATTTAGACTAAGTGCTCATGCGGCAAGATGTCATGGAACGTATTCTGACGTTATGAAGACAATACATTTACTTTATTAAAGTGGTAAGGGGTTCTATAGATACACTGGTGCTTCCAATACGTTTGTTATCAAGGACGTAAAAGCTATATAGATGCAAATGAGAGCTAAGTGCTCACTCAACAAGGTATCGTGGAACATATTCTGACATTACAGAGAGGACAGACATACTCTATAAAATTATCAAGGGGTTTTGTAGGGATACTGGTGTTTCTAGTAAAATTGTTATCAAGGTATATTGGATAGCGTAAAAGCTATATAGATGCAAATGGAGGCTAAGGGCTCATGCAACAAGGTATCGTAAAACGTATTCTGAGATGACTGAGACAGTAAATCTACTCTATTAAAGTAGCTAGTCATTCTGTAGAGAAACTGGTGCTTGCAATAAATTTGTTACTATGAGATCAATAAACTTATGAGAGCTTTAATATTTATAATACTTTGACAAAAATATTATACATTTTAATGACGGAAGATGTAACAAACACTCAGTAAATCAATTTTTATTTCGTTAGGCCTTTCGGTAACAAAGTTAACATCTTGAGATAACCAAATTAAATTTGTCTAAAGATGGTAACTTTATTACCGTAAGGCCTAACAATATTAAAAATTTATTTACTGGAGTGTTTGTTACATCCTATAACATTAAATTATATATTCAGTAAGAAACGAGCTTGAAGAATGATTATTATACATTATTTAAAAACGTATATATCCTCAATTTTTGTAGTAAGCGCAGGATTAATTACTGTCAAAGACGAATGTAAGGAGTGTGAGAAGTAACCTTACAAAAGTAAAGGTGTATATATAAGAAAGTTAATTTTGATTATGAGGTGAATATAAGGTTCAGGAAATAAAAGAAAATATGTTACGACCAATAATAATTAGCCATAAATATTTAAGCAATAGCTATTTTGTTTCTGCAGGTAGCCGTCTGATTAGTGAAATTGTAACGTAGTTGATCAGAAGTTTCGTTATTTCCGGTCTCTAGTCCAAGGAAAGTACTGGTTACTACAAATTTAGTCACTATAATATTAGTAGTTATTGTATCGTAATAGATTTCTGCGTAGCTCCAATAACGTAACAATATATTTTAAGAATATTATTGAAGGGGTAAAAATTTTTTGTACAAGGGGTAAATATGTCTGGAATATACTTATTAATTTCAAAACTATTGAAAGAAATATAATGAGACTTTGCAGTTATGTACATGTCAATATACCAAACATTTAGACATATTTTACTTGTTTTTCGTGTATGCAGGGGTTTCTAAGACATGAAGGAAGTCTTAGAAATTTTAAAAGTAAGCTTACCTTGTCTTACACCTCATTTTAAACAGCTTTGTTTGTACAATACAAAAGTGCAAACCTGAGGTCAAAAGGATGACCCAGTGAGAAGATACATCCACTTAAAGAATTTAATGTCTGGGTTGAGCAAAAGTCTGGAATATATTTATTTTAGTTATGTTCAAGTCCCTATACCAAACATTCAGATATAGAATTTCTTTTTATTTCAAATATTTTTTTAACTATACGTTTTGTTATCTCTTTTTATCATATGTAACAATTTTAAAACTATTTTCGTATTCAAGAATTATTTACTGGTGGGAACTGTACTTCACGGCGAATCGTGATCAGCTTATTACGCACTCATTATAAACACCAACTATTAACCACAAAAAAGGAATTAACATTAGTTTTCGCTGGAGGGATGGCCTGCAGACCATCCCGGAGGTCAGCTATCCGAAAATACAGCAAAACTGATATATTTTTAAAGGATATAATGAATTTGGTTAAATTCGTGTAGTTAAAGGTGAAAATCAGAATTTTCACAAAACCAATTGTATATCCGTGTTCAACGTTATAAAAACAACAACAAAAAACACTGAATTCTAAAGCAATATTACCAAAAAGAAATATGATATATGTTATTCTATTCAAAGTACAGTATTATTTATCAGTTTAAATGTGTAGTAAGGGGCCTTAGATCACAACCAATCACGAAGTAAAAGAAGGCCTTAATAATTAATAAGAAAATAGTGTCTTAGTGTTCATGATAAATGGTACTTTGAATTTAATTTGTATTTTGGATACACTTTAAAAAGATGTAAGATTTAATAGTATATAGCTTCGACAATTTTATAAATGTAGCATATATATTTTTACCACGTTTTAAATTATTTAAAATAAAATAGCTTGCTGACATCACAATAGGAGTTATTGCAAGAAAAATAATATTTTATTTACTTTTAATTTTGGAACAATATCAGTTTTGCAATAACAACAGAAAACTGTCTGAAGTCTGAATAAATTACAAAGGCTACTGCACAGGTATATTGCTCTCGTTTCTGGGGCTGTCAGGTTTAAAGCAGATCTCTCAGCAAGACATCGTTCATTTATATTATTTAATGTTATTTCCAACTTTTATTGCTTTCTGCAATGCATTATGCATTGAATAGAAATGTCCATATTATAGGCTCCAGTGTGAACTAATATATACTATTGCATGCATTTGATTTAAAATAAAATAGAAAGCAAAGGAAATTACGGTGATAATATTAATTCATAAATATTAAATCAATTATAAAGTATTATTCTGAACGATTATTAGTTTCAGCTAGTTGTAACATTAAGAAAATTAATTTGACAATGTAAACTAAATTGTTACCAAGGAATTTATTATTTTTTATCCTGTAAATAAAATTTAAATAATCTTTTGATAAATGAAAATTAGATTAGTCTAATTTCAGACTTTAAAATTGTTCAAGATTGGAAGTTATTAATACTTAAAAAAATATAAAGGAAATATTTAACCTATTTTAAATACAAGGCTATTCATATCACGTCATCAATCAAGCCCAGCCACGATATCATTTTATAATTCCTTACGTGATTTTTTTTTATTCCTTTTAATTTTTTTATATTTTCTTATTTAATCGCCAGTGGTATATTTTAATAAGTCCTATTTATATTAAACGACAACAGATCAAACCTATTAGGGAATATTTAAGTGGGAATTCTGAGTTTTGAACCCGCGACCTTCTGAGCTTGAAGCAAAATTGATAAGCACTAGGCTAGTAACATTTCCTTAAAACCAATTAAAATTTCCTTATAAATGAGTGTTTGTAGAACTAATGATATTATTTTAGGATTATCATAACCAAATACATACAGGGATTAATGAAAGTAATTAAATTTAATGACTATTCCTTTTTCTGAAAATCGAAACATGGATTTGTTTCTAAAATACAAAACAACTTAGTGATTAAAACAATAATATTATATAAGATTAAAATAAATTCCAATAATGTTAAGATTACAAACATCACAACATAATAATAATAAAAAAAGAATAGAAAATCTATCTTCACGAGACCCAAAAGAGTGGGCAGTCAGTCTTTTTGTGTCTATAGTTAATTCACTAACAAAAATAATAACACTAAAACATAATAATATCATTTTATTATGTTTTAGTTTAAAAAGATTATTATTTACTGTATCTCTATGTTGTGACAAGAGTTGCCTTGTAAATCGGAGACTGTATCTTTGAAGAACCCTTGCTAATAAAGACCTTATTTATTTATTTTATAACAACAATTTTAACTCATTAAACATATTACTAAACATGCTAGTATAAAGGGACAAAAGTATATGCAGGGAATAAGATTAAAGTATCGTTTGTAATGGTTTATAAACAAATATATTATTAATACCATATGCAAATGCATTTATTGAAATTTATGTGATAGTGGTTTGTCAGCAATAACAAATAAATTGTAGTGATGTAAAATAAAGGAAAACAAGTCACTCATATTGAATTTCCTTTTACTACAGCGCACATTATAGGACCATCGAAACTGATAAAATACTTTATGTGGCGTAAACATAAGATTATACCAAGACAATTTACTTGAGCAAAAAAAATAGTAATAAAAGTTAGGTAATAGTCACTAAACTAACATAAAATAGTCCCGTATTTGTTCGCCCTATTATTCGTCTTCTGGAAAAAATGGATATACACAAATGTTTATTTTGCCTTGGAATTACATTTTATAAACACTAAGCTTGATATAAAGTGATGGATGGTTGATGATTATTAAGTTGGTTTTCCAAAAAATATAATTTCCAAGGACGTCCTAAGATATTGTAATTTGATATTTTTTTATATGCACCTGTTTGTCATTAACATATTTTAACCTATCAGTTGCCAAAAGTCTGCTGACCTGCTCGCAGGCTTCATTTATTAGGCGACGTACTAACGATATTTTTAGTGATTCATACTATTAAAAGATTCAATGGACTGTACTATATTTCTATTATTTAGTTCTGGAGATTTAAAGTGACGCTATGAAGATAACCTGCAAAATGGTGGCATCTGCAACAATAAAAAATTATGTCATAGGAATTGCACTCACGGTCACCTTCCCTCAGCGTCTTCCTTAAGCTGCAGTCGTGCGTGAAGGTGTTGGAGGGCCTCTTCTGAAGATGATGACTGGCAGAGATCGGATGACCTGTTAGTGGCAGCAATGGCGCGGATACACGACAGTATTCACGCACTGTCCGTCGTTCAATGTGTAAGTTAAAATGCGGTAATTAAATATGCGTACTGGCATCACGATCAAGAATTGGTACAGCTTAAAGTCGATTATGATTCTACCCGAACAGTGTCCAACTAGGGTCAGTCATACTCGAGGAGAGAAGAGAACAGAACTGTCTAAACTTGTCTCTTGCGAGAATATATGTTTGCCTCAAACTGGAGGTCGAAAGAAATCAAGTTTTCGTGTTCTATTGTGGAACTATAAGAATAACTAAAAACAAACTGCTTACTTGCACAATAATTTGACCCTATTTACAATATTTGACTCGAATAATAAATGTTATTACAGTATTATTAAATTATAATTTAATACATAAAACATACCTAGGACCTAGTACTCAGCAACAACGGTATTTTCTTAGCCATTGAGCCACCAATTACCATATTTGTCTAGTTTTATTGTAACCAGTCTTTATACACCATTCTTAATGTACATTTATTTGTCGTTAACCACTTTGAATAGTCGTAAATATTTTGTAATGTTAATAGTTTTATGGAAAAAAGAATAAAATGTATAAATTCCCTTTTTACTAAAGTAATTTTAGTGATATTTATATCAATTGTGCCATTATCATACAAAAAGTTATACAAGAGGACAAAATTTACATTTATCCTAATTTGTGATCTATAAAGTAAGGTAATACGCTATTTGACAGGATGCGGGATAACCGCTAATTAGAGTAAGCTCTCGTCTGATGAATGGGGTGTAATGTGTAACGGTCAGTTTGGCTGGTGATTACAATGGAACACACCACAACTACTTGTATTTCATATATTTATTATTACATCCTACATATTTTAATTATAAGGTACTTTAGGGGTGGTATTTAAACACAACTAATCATTTGCAAATCCAGTGTTACACACTTATAAACTGTCCCAATATCATTTGTTTAAACCTAGGCAATACTAATATACGTGTATGGGTGGGTGGGTGGTTCAATACCATTGTACATGTATAGGTGGGTCAATACCACTGTATGTGTGTTGGTGTGTAAGTTGGTAAATACCACCGTACGTGTCTTAGTTGGCGGGGGGATCAATACAATTGTATGTGTCTGTGGGTGAGAGAGTGTTTACTATTGTAACTACCTAATTTAATATAGGCCTTAAAGTGTTTAACACATTATAATAGTGTACGCCTAAAGTGTAGATGTTGGTGTTATATTTTCATTGATGATTTTGAACCAATGAAACCTAATGGGTCTATCATCAATTTAAAGAGAAAATATTGAAGGCTATATTATTTGATTAACTGATAAAAATACCTAATCTATGTTTCGTGAGTATCACAAAGAGGACTATTTTGTAATTTCAAACAAAATGCTTCTCCCCTTTTGTTCTTAATTGTTTTATATGCTATGTTACTTAAGAATATGGTAAAAAATGTTCTGCCCCATACTTTTATCCAAAAAAGATAGCTCACAAAATTGAATGTCCAGGAATATATATTTAAATTAGTAGACCCATTTGTTTTCCCACATTATGTCATTCAGTCTTCTATTATGTTAGAAATTCAAACAGACCGTACAACAAAGATTTTACATTCATTATTATGGGTTTATAAGCACCCCAAACCATAATATTGCCTAATAGAATAACATGTTAATATTATAATCTGATTAGGTGGACCACGACTTGCCAATGGCCTTGACCGGAGAGTTCTAACGATATCAACTTTTCCACAGATATCAAGTTAACTTTCTTTGCAATATTTATTTTGCTTAATGTAATGGTAGGATACGATTAAAATCTTTTTACGCATTTTTAGGTAATATTCTTTGTACGTAGGTCTGCAATTCAATAACTTACTAATGTAGGATATAATCATAATTCCTAAAATTAGTACCGATTACAAAATGGCTTCGTAATGAATTGGAATTAGTTCATGTTCATTAAACTTTAATACTTAAGTTTATTTGATATTTTGGAATGATTTGTAATAAAATGTTTTATTATAGTAATAAGTTACTGTAATAAAACGTTAATGGTACTTAAATAAAATCCCAATTTGGTAAAACATTTTATAGAAATAACTGTTCCAATTAAATTAAATCTTATTTATGTATGTTTGATATAATTTAGATTTTACATAAAAGAATTCAAAATGTTGTTTATCTGTTCATAAATTTTAATATATTTATATAAAAAAATAAAACAAAACGGGAATGTAGACTTTTAGACATCTGTATAAACGTTTCCTAATTTGAGATTAATTTGGAATAAATAAAATGTATGCTATATTATTATTATGTGTAGATCTTTGCATAGTAAGAACATCAGTGAACAAACTGTTGAGAAAGTTCTACTATTCTGTGGTCAGTGTTTTTTAACGTAATCCCGAGTTCTGACAGTAATAGGGTCGGCTGAATCATCGTTTCCCTTCATACTAATATCTGTTGAATTTTTCTATCATTTTCTTTGTATAAGTGAGCATACTTTATAATTTATACACATACAAAACGAAAAAAAACATCACAAATAAATGTAATATGACAAGACGTGGATTTCATTTCAAATATAGTTCAAAAGTGATCTAAACGCATTTGACTTACTACATTATTAGTTTGTAATGGAAGGGATAAACAGTCCTCCTTCATGATTGAATACACTAATTCATTATTAATGGTTATGTACATACGATACAAACCAATTATGGTACTTACAGGAAACGTTAAAATAAGATCTTTATATTAGTCTTAGCAACAAAATTTAAGTGCGTAAAAACGATACTTATTCATTAAAACGGTCCATTTTAAAATTAAAATAAAAACAGTCACCAGGCATTTTATTAATAGGTGTCTGTGTAGAAATGTTTACACATATATATTACATAACATTGTAAATTTTTTATTATAATTAAAATAGAATACAGTATTTTAATAATAATTAAGTTAAATATCCTAATAAATAAGCTTACTTTAGCACATTTTACGTAAACGTTACATCAAACAACTACAAATGTATAGCTTATATACAAATAAAATAAATT